>CATIWJ010018683.1:0-28011 GCA_949640765.1 Croton laevigatus
AAAAAAGGCTCCAAATGTCCCTTTTCATATATTATTTATTTTCAGGTATTTGGACTTTTTGCCTATTATTTTATTTTTTATGGATGATTATGTATAAATCCCTTTCAATAATTTAATTTTAAATATTATTTTTATTTTTTAGACTAAAATTAGTAATTAAATATAATTATTTTTCTTTAGAAAAATATAATTATTTTAAAATAAATGATTATTATCAATATTTTTATTTATTTATTTCATAAATCAGTTATACATGTAATGAATATAATATTTTCAATTTCAAATAGTACAACAAGCTAGTGTTCATTTGTAATCCTAATTAAGTAATAGGTGTGTGTATCAGTGAGAGACATTAACAAGGGATATTAACCTTCTTTAAAAGGTCCTTACTAAATTTTTATTTGTAAGAGTAAAATTATTTTACATAATTATATGCAATTATTTTTTTTTCGTCATATTAACATTAGATTTATAATAGGATAACAACTCACACCGAGTTAATATTAATTTGGCACTATTATGTAGTTCACATTGTTATCTGGTTGGGGTCCATACTAATAATAATAATAATAATAATAATAAATTAAAATTAGGGTACTTTTATGTTATAAATTAAAGTTGTGGTACGTTTTATTATAACGTCAAAATTGAGATACTTTTGGTGAAAATAAGCCCGATGTCATGGCATAGTATTAGCTTCAAATGCTTATGTGTCATTTAAATATAATTTGTTTTATTAAAATTTTTTAATAATAAATCATTAATAATTAAATTAAATAATAAATATTATTAAATGTTAAGTTATGGTAAAAAATGTTGCAACTTCTCTTTTAATTATATTTCATGATTATTTTGATCTTAAATTAAATAATTATTAATAATTTTTTTATCAATTTAATTTTAGGTACTGGCTAAAATTTTAATTAAAGTTATCATAAATATGTTTAGAAGAATACACTAAAAAAACTATAAAACATTATTTAAAACAATTTCAAATTTTTTCTACTAAATAAAAGTTCAATTTGATATTTATTTTTTCAATTTGCTACCAACATGGAGGACTCTTTCAATAAAATATGCTTGAAATTTGTAAGCCAAGCTTCGCTCAATTTGATATTTATATATATTTTAAGATTTTTTATGTTATAACTTTTATGAATAAATTTTAAATATTATTTTTGTTCAATATTTTAAAAATCAATGTACAAACAATATTATTAAAAAGAATAGAATTTAAAAAAATAGAAAATAATAATATAATAGACTACTAGTCCATCTTTCCCTGATTTTTGAATCAAATGAGCACCTCCAAGATGCACAAACATAATTTTCTAATATTTCTAAAGAATTTAGTTTTCTAATGTATTTTTAAATTATTTTGATTAAATTTATCTTCAACTAAAAAACAATTTCTTTAAAAAATTAGTAAAGCTGAACATATATAAAAGAAATGGGAAAAAAAATATAAAATCATGATATAAAGATACATAATAAAAAAATTCATGATGTTCTCAATAAATTTATTGTAAAGAATAAAAATTCAAGTTATATGGTCTTTTGAAATTTAATTAGTATATATATATATACACACACACAAGAATATATCCCAAAAAATCACAGTTTAGACATTTTTATGGAGAAAGATTTAAAATCACAGGTATTATTAATAAGAAAAGTTATAAAGATGTACCTTATTCATTAAAGACCTAAGTTTTTCAGGAGAAGAAGGCACTCCATATTGAAGAAATCCCTGAAATGATTGCAATATGAAGATCATAAACAAAATTGACTGAGATTTAATGTAAATAATATACATAAAAAATAAGATTTGCAAAAGTATACATGCATGATACAAGCATTGTACATGTTGATCCAGAAAGCTAGTTTCTGTTGGTATGTCAAGAATCCCAAGTCCACAGTCTGCAGATTGTTCATTAAGACCCTGCATTCACCACAAAAGTTAAAGGTTTGATTTTAAAAAGAGGAAAAATTTGAAAATGGATAATTATGATTTAATGTTTTTTATAATTTTTTTCCGAACTAAAAAATATAATATTTTAAAAACTTAACAACGGGTGATGCTACTGTGAGGTCATCTTTATATGCGGATAACTTCTTTTTTATTTTTAAAAATAAAATCATCGATTGTTTATATTTCGTCTCGAGATTAATTTTAGGAATCACAATTTACAGATTTGACTATATCTAAAAAATATTACATAAAATAATTAGAACCGTTGAGTTTAACATTCTCAACGGTTCTATTTATTTTATGTGATATTTTTTAAACATAATTAAATATGTAAACTATGACCCTTTAAAATTGATCTCGAGATTAAATACAGACAATCTATAATTTTATTTTCTAAAAACAAAATTTAGAAAAAAAAAAAAGAAAGAAAAATCATCGTCTTTATATGCGGACCTTTGCATATCGGACTCACCTTGGAAAAAAAACCTATGCTATTGAATATTTAAAAACGGAAGAACTATAAAGTTTAATTTTTTTTTTTTTTAGCTAAACGACTAGTAATTGTTAGTCTCTTTATTGTTTAAAGGAATAATTAAATCAGCATATTTATCTTTACTTATTATTATTTTAACGGCAATAAAATCATTGAAGTAACAAAAAAAAAATTGAAATAAAGAAAAGAGACAGTATAAAAAAAAAAATATATAATATTGAAACATATGAACTAAATGATATAAAATGTAAAAACATAGAGATTAAAGCGTAATTAACCCATTTGAAAAACATACCTTAACCTTCTGAGCAAAGGGATAGAACTAGAACTTGAAATGCATTTTGGATCCATAGAAGATGAAGTGAAGATAACCAAATTCTTATAAGGACCAATGTCTCTTGGAATTGATTCATCTGTATTGAAAACCCCATATGGGTCTTGTTGTCTTGATTCTTTTTGTAATAAAAGATTTGGCTTAGGGTTAGAAGTGACATCTGTCCTAAAACTTCTTGAAATAAGAGAATTTTGAAGAGACCTTGAAATTGGACCTGACTTCTCTAGTTCCATGGCCCTTGATGTTCTTAGCAACCTAACATATATGAAGTTTAAACATTTTATGATGTTTTCTGATAGTTTGTTTGGTTGGCATTGTTGATGATTGTTGCTTTCTTCTGACAGAATTGCATTAGATAGTGATTTTGGTAAGTGGTCTAAGGAGAATTCCACGTGTCGCTCCCGTTGCTGGACACCGATAAAGATAAAGACAATAAGTTATATGTTTACTGACTGAAATTCGAATGGTTAAATTATCAAAAAAGAAATAATGTAATACCTTTGGTGAAGGATGACGAGGGTCTCGTAAAGGAGAAGGGGACTTTAGTAACCCACTTTTTCTTGGAATTCTATTATTATTATCTTGAAATTTGGATTCCTCCAATGATCTTGATGAAGTTCCCAATTTCTCATTCAAAGTAAAGTCATTAAGATTGTAATCACCTTTAATGGCTTTACTTATGAAATGCAATGCCTTTGTTTCAAATGCCATCTCTTGTTGATGATGATTATGATGTAAAGGGGTAGACATCCATATATTATTATTATTATGACTTGGAAACTTGTTAGAAATATTTGCAGATTGTTGCCATTCTTTCGATTTTATCACTTTAGTAATTTCTTGTTCGCGTTTTACCCCTAATTTTAGCTCTCTTATTTGGAATTCTAGTCCAACTATTTCACTTTCAACCATTGCTAATTCTGCTAGGAGCTCCTTTGCCTGTATATTCAGTGAAGCAAATGTTGTTAAATATTTTTATAATCAATGGGTTTTAGAATATTAGCCTAATTTCATTTTTATTTAAGCAACATTATAGAATGAATGGACCTTTATTATTAAATAGCATAAGATCCAACCACAATCACAATTCACAATTCTTTTCTTCATATTATTAATTAGTATGGAAATAATTATGGTATTTGGCTTACTAGTGGTATAAACTTATAATTAGTACTCAACATATAATAGTAATAAATATGCAATATGTTTCCTTAGCATAAAAGGTAAAGAATTTATAGTTATGACCCTAACTTATTTAATATATAGTTTTTTCCCCCTTTAAAACAATAGTAGATTTATTTGTTTCATACTTAAAGTTAAGATATGCAAAATTTATACTCCTACTATCACAGCCAGCGTGCAGCTAGACCAGAGTTTGACCATAGACGCCTGCAAAATGATCTACCAAATTGTCTTTATCAATTAATTAGGCCCAAATCCACTGGTCTAAAATAGTTAACCCAAATTGAATAAATAGTTAGGTGGTATAACTTATATATCATATCAAATCTCAATCAATATTCGACGTGAGATTTCACACTTATACTCCCTTTTCAAAATGTCCCTTTGATTAAAGAACTAAAATTAAAAACATAAATTTAAAAATTGCAAATAATCTGATGATGATGACCAAGAACATGTCCAAAAAGTCTAAGCTCATTCCCAATCTCTCCTTTTCTTTGTTCATTTTAGATTGAAAGACGATAATACCGTCGTTTAGCTTTGATTATTACTATTAGCAATGGACTCGGTTTAGATAAGTCTTTTCTCATTTTGACGGAGAGAAAGTCATTTTTTGAAAGGGCATATTCGTAAAATGATGGAGGAAACATTACCTTGGGTGGAAGGAAGTTAGGAATGGAGAAGGCAGAGTTATGATTAGTCTTATTATCTTGCAAATGCTCCAGAATTTCATGCACCTTCTCTTCTTGTTTCAACATTTTCTGAAGGGCAGAAACCTATATCATGAAATATTTTAAGTTGTAGAAGATAATGAAACAGTAAATAATATTTGGGTTCTCAAGTTCAAATTAAATTCTTACTTCTCTTTCAAGTGCTTCTCTCTTTTGCTGCTCACTAATCTTCTTTCTTTTCTGCAATTACAACACAAAAAAAGCATATAATAACACAAATATTCTATTGGGTTATGCAAATAATTGAAAATTAAATCAAAAGATGAAACACAAAATTAATGACTTACAATGTCTAGAGGCAGCACATTAAGATTAGCAGGGGACTCACCCTTATAAGTAGCCATTAATTAAGAGAAAAATAATAAAAGCTTCTTTTTAGCTTACTGTAGCTCTCTCCAACCAGCACCACCACCACAAAAGAGGCCATTAAAACAGCAAAAGAAATTATTAATAAAGGGTTGAAACTGTCTTAGAACTAAAGAAAAAGGGTTGCTGTTGAAGTTTGATTTGAACAAAGAAAACAAAAAAGATAAGAAGGAGCTTTCATGGGATGAGGGTTTGTTAAGGTAAGTCTATAGTAACTGTCTCCAAATGTGGAAAGAATAACAAAAGCTTTTAAGTTGGCTTTTCTTTGTTTTGCTCTAGCGTAGCTTGCAATTGTGGGTTAGTGGTTATACCTTCTTTTTTTAAGCCTTTTTTCATAAATGATGTTTCAATTATATCAAATTACATCATTAATCAACCTTGTTTTACTTGTCTTTCAATCAAATAAACTATGGGAATTAAATTTTCAAAAAATAAATTATGGGAATTAACAATACTTTATACGGTAAATTGACAACTCTTGAAATCTAGAATTCTCCATTCATATTTTTTTTTCTTTTTCTTTTTCCCAAAACTTATTTGTATTGGGTGCCGAAATCAAAAGCAATAAGTCGCAGTTTGCGGAATTTGACTTTATATTATAAATTAGACACGAAATAGTTTCTCTTTTTGATTTGGCAGTCATATATAATTAATTTATAATATAATGTTGAATTCCGTAACTTGTGATCTATTGCTTAATTTGATGGTGGGATTAATTTATGCCTAATGGAATGTTAATAAGTTGCAAGAATGAGAGCTTATAAAAAAAAGGTTATGGTGGGGATTGCAAGGAAATTAAGATAGTGTATAGGCATTTTACCTTCTCCCAGGAGATTTTTCAAGGAAATTTCATTTTACCAATTTAAATTTTGTATAATTCTTTTATAAATTTAAATTTTTATGTTTAGAAGATGAAAAAAAAATTATGTTTCAACTCTTAAAATTAATATCTCAATTATTTTAAACTAATGTTATTCTCACAGTTTGTCCATGAATATAATTGTTATTAAAAAAAAGACAAAAATTTTTACAATTTCATAAAATCGAGCAACATATTTTTCAATTAAGCGGTAATTGTGGATGCATTTTACATATTGCCAATCTTTATATTTTGCTATTATTTCATTTAGTGAGAATAATTCTGAATTTAGTTTAATTATGTCCGATCGTAAAGCCTTTCTTTTTTCTAAGGTAGATACTAAAATTTTTTGAATTAGACATTAGGAGAATAAGTGTGCCCATCAACTAGCGCGTGACTCTATTCGCTATGGTAAATTTTGTTTCTGGGTAGATTTATGGATATTTTGTTTGAATTTTATTCTCAAAGATAATATATATGAGTACTCTCATGTTTTAATAAAAAAAATTAACTACAAAAGTATTATTATAAAAATATTATATTTGATAAATATACTAATATTTGAACTTAAATCCAAAGTCATTCAATAAAACTTCAAGAAATTTTAAGATTTTGACGTAATTTTCGAATGTTGTAGTGACTCTATTAAGTTCAATATGCTACCAAAAAAATTATTAACGAAAGAAGATAATCCCACTCCTAAAATTATATTTCTTATTACCTAAAAATAAAAAATATTAAGTGGCATTTTATCCTAAAAAAATATTAAACGACATGCTAATATCACATATTTTCAACTTTCTTTTTGAAAAAAAAAAAAATTGGAAGACTAAGAATTAATATTTAAAAAAAAGGACTACATTATTTAATATATCAAAACTCAGGCACTAAATTTTAAATATTACTTAAAAATAATATCGTGTATGGCAGTAGTAAAAATTTTCAAAACTTTTCAAAATAATAATACGGCTAATTCTATTTGTTTAGTTGGAGTATTTCAAAATAAATAGCATTTTGACATTTTGTTTTCTTTTTTTTTTCAACTTGTTTAGTAGATTGTCTATATTGAGTGTTGAAATTAATTTCAATGACCTATAGTTCACAGAATTTGAATGTGTATTGTAAATTAAAATAAAATAATTAAGAATGTTGAATTTACAGTCAAATAAAATTTATAATATAATCGATTTCTATTAACTGCAATCCACTGAAATTGATATTCGGATTTAGTACAAATAATTTACATGCGAGTTAAAAAAAAAAATGAAAAAAACACAAAATATTGCATGACTTGAAGTTTTCAATGGAGAACTGTGACCCAAGGGGTTGGTCTGGTGGTGAAAGAATCGGAGAACTACCTAATAATAATAATAATAATAATTTTCAAAAGAATAAAAAAGAAAAATCCGTTCGAATCCGAACTTTGAATTCGTGCTCTTGCGTACGCCTAAAACCCAGTTAAAACCCTTAGCCGGCTCCAAAAACAGAACAGTTCTAAATCCGTGTAAACTCATTTGAATCTTTCATATTCATCAAACAAAAAGCTGGAATCATAAAACACGACTTCTGATTCGTAGTTTGTATAGCTTTTAATTGAAGTAGAAGGTTAGCAGCGAGAAATCACTTCTAATAGCGATGGCAGCTCTTTTTCGTCGTGGTTCCAGAACCCAAAGCTTTAGTCTCCTTTTTAGACTCAGCAGCAGTTTAAATTTCACTTCTTTCTCAGCTTTGAACAATAGGAATCCTATTGGTGTTCCTTTCCGAGGTAATATAATGTGTTCTCCATTTCTTTAATGAATTTGGTTTTAAGTTGAATATCTTTCGTGGGTTTCCATATCATTGCTGTATTTCTAACATTTATCTAAATTATGTTTACCTGAATTAGAACTGAATTGTTGTATAAAGAAATGAACAAAAAAGGGAAATGGAATAGATTGAACCGTTGCTTTGTTAAAAAATTCATTAAATCACATTGGTTTTGTTAAATTTTTGACATCTTCAGTTGAGGAAATCAGAGAGACAGATTCGAAGTTTAGTTTAAATGTGATTGGCAAAAGCAAAAATAATAACCCATTTTGGGTTTATGGCTTAGTGCATTCCTCTTGAAATGTTATTCTTCATTGTTATGGTAAGGACAATTGTATTTCTATAATGAACATGAAAGAATGCTTTTTTTTTTCTAAATGAAAAAGTAAAAGAAATTATTTTCAATGTCTAAAATTAGAATGGATTGCCAAATCTGAGGGCAAGTTAAAGGACATTTGATTCATATTTTAATTTCTTGTTTGGGGACTGCTCAATTTGAAGGAACTTGTCAGTTGTAACAAGTCAAAGACTGAAACTTTTGGAGTTAGGAGAAATCCTTGACAAAGATGTGTTGTAGATATGACATTTATTGAATCATGTGCATGTGAACAGTCAACATTATTTGTAGGCTTTGAGTTGAAATCAGTTTGTAAAAAATTTAGTTGGATGTGAATTGTTTTAATTATATTCAGCTACTTACTTTCTCCTGTAGTGAGATCAATAGTGACTGCTTTGGATACTGTTGCTGGGTTTGATGAGATGGTTGCTGGAACCCATCGGAAGTACTACATGTTGGGTGGAAAAGGAGGTGTGGGAAAAACCAGCTGTGCTGCTTCCCTTGCTGTAAAATTTGCCAACAATGGTCATCCTACAATGGTGGTCTCAACTGATCCCGCCCACTCCTTGAGCGATTCGTTCGCGCAGGTATGAATAAAGACCTGCTTTATCTTTTCGCATATTCAATTAAATCCCCCGTTTGTTCTTCATTTTCATTAAGGTGGACGTGTTCAGTATCATGAGTCTAATCTTTAGAACATGCTTGCATTTTTTGTTTCCAGGATTTAACCGGCGGGGTTCTTGTTCCTGTTGAAGGAGTGGATTCTCCACTATTTGCTCTTGAGGTATTTGTTAAATGACATTATTTATTGTTTTGTCCTGCTGCCATTGCATCTCCACTTCATTTGATCGGCATCTTTAATTTTTAGCTTCATGACAGATAAACCCTGAGAAATACGTAGAAGAATTCCACACTGCAAGCCAAAAGACTGGTGGTGGCAATGTAAAAAACATTATGAACGAAATGGGCCTTGGTGCACTTGCTGACCAGGTCTGTATTTCTTCAGTTAGCATTTTTCCCAATGTCATAATTGTTGCACTTACCACTCTCTCGATTTGCCTAATTTATGAATGAACATACAATTACTACTTGATTTATTTTTATAATCCAAATATTTGAAGTTAACTTTACCAATCCAGTGTTTGATTGAGAGTTATGTACGTAAATTTTCATTTAAAGCTTTTTGCAATTTCTTTTATGGATATTTGATTTATTTTGTACTCATATAGTTGTGGCTATCTTGTGAACTCATTTTAGTTTGGAGATTTGCAACTGGGAGAGTTGTTGGACTCTCTTCCACCTGGTCTGGACGAAGCTGTTGCAATTTCAAAGGTATTCAATCTCCTTTTCTTTCAAAAATGATTAGCTCAACTATTTTCTTCAGGTTTTCAAACAGCTATGGTGCTTGCAGGTTTTACAATTTCTGGAATCCCAAGATTATGATAAGATTACTCGGATAGTATTTGATACTGCACCAACGGTCTGCGACTATTTTGTGGAATATTAGCTATAGCTATCACTTTAATTCCGACATGCAGTTATGACTTTTTTTTTATCTTTTATAGGGTCATACCCTTAGGTTTCTATCCCTGCCTGACTTCTTGGATACATCTGTGGGAAAAATGATAAAGGTATGAATCCAAAACTAGATGGAAATTTGTTGTTGGAAAAAGTGATGACATGAAACATTTTTAGTGGCATTTAAATATACTTTTGGTGAATGTGGAACATGTAAAAATTTCTAAAAACATTTTTGAATGTCTTACAACTTGGTTTTTCATTCCCAAGCTGCAATATGCTTTATTTGGAATTCCATAATGATAGAAAGCAGAACTCTTGCAATATGCTTTTTTTGGAATTCTATAATTATCTTTCTGCTGTTATATAACTGGAATATATTTTTTTTTTTCCCATCAATTAACTGGATCCAGCTGCGAAAGAAGCTAGCTTCAGCAACTTCTGCATTCAAATCTATATTCGGAAAAGAAGATACTAAACAAATTACTGTGAGTATAGACTATATATGGAGGTTGAATTTGATAGGTTTCTTATGCTATTTTAGCATAAAATATTTGTTTTTAAACCTGTAGTCCGACAAATCGGTCGACAAATTGGAGGATTTAAAAAAGAGGATGGCTAAAGTGCGGGACCTTTTCCACGACTCCGACAGAACCGAGTTTGTTTTAGTGACAATTCCAACGGTATAACCTCAGTTTGCCTTTCCTCATCTTCTTCTCATGCAATTAAAATGTAAGATAGCTTCATTTACCTTTTTCCGATGCGAGCTATCAGAGTTCAAACATCATTTTTTTCCAAGTGGGCATGAGTTCAACATTTATAGCTAAAATAGGGTACAAGAAAAGCAGCAATGTTATGCCGCAAACATTGGGATGTCCTATGTAGTGATAAATACTTAAGTGTTTGCATTGAAGATTGATTAATTCTGTTTTGAATTTTGAAAATGTAAGGTTATGGCCGTAAATGAGTCGTCAAGGTTACATGCAACCCTAGTTAAGGAAAGTGTTCCAGTTAGGAGGCTTATTGTAAATCAGGTTTTACCTCCTGCATCAGATTGCAAGTTTTGTGAAATGAAAAGGAAGGTAGGTACATCTATTATTTCTGTTTTTATGTGTTTCTCTGCAAACTAACTGTTCTATGGTAAAGATAAGATGTTCTTAGAAATAATTATAGTTTTGAATACTGAAGGACCAAATGCGTGCGCTCGATACCATCCGGAAGAATCCGCAACTCAGCAATTTGAGATTAGTCCAAGCACCATTATTTGATGCAGAGATAAGAGGTGTCTCAGCACTGAAATATATGGGTGATGTGGTTTGGAGATAAATTTGATCTTCGGATCGGACTCCTGCCTGGCTTAACACATGGCTGCCTCAACCAGAAGGAAGATACAGGAGAATAGAAAAGGAGAAACAAAAGGAAATAGAGCAAAAAATGAAGCATCATTTTTATAACTTTTTAAGTATGATTTACATTGCTGCATTTATCTAGAGTTATCTAAACAAGGAACCCATCACAACATTTTATCTACTTTCTACCATAAGTGCAAGAAATTCTGCATATTTTCTACTTTGTACATAAAAAAGCTGGGGTTTAGTTCTTATGGAAAGTAATCATATTCATGAATGCCAGCAATCGACAAGCTAAACCGAAAGCAATGAGGAAGACTAAGCAACGGTACCAGTGACTGAGATCGTACCCACTTTCCATGAGCGAACCACACCGTGTTATCAACCATACGCCATAATATCTGTAAGTAAAACAAGATTTAACTTATGGAACATGCAAAGATATTTCAACAATCATAAAATCGCACACACCTTTTCGCATTCGATATAACAAAAGCTTCCAGTGCCCATTTAGTGTAACACAAGTCGGACAATTGTCTAACAAATTTGCTGTCTCCGCGGGTAGCAATTAGAGTCAAAACAACAGGAAGAAGAACTGACCACTGCAGAACAAAAATGGTAGCCTGATAAATATTTGAGAAGTGTATATAAATATTTGAAAAGGGTATGTGTAAAATGATGTTACCAGCTGAGCAGGACCCGGTTCAAAGCAAATGGCTAGTGCATAGGCAATTCCAGTCACACAATAAACTAGACATATCAAGACTATGTAATTATCTACGACGGATGATCTTGGATTGTTGAAGAAATAGAACATTGATAGATACACAAGTGGCTTCACAACTGTGTTGAAATGATCAACTGTGTCTTTTGCTAGAAAATAAGCCAAGCTGCTCATACCAGAAGAACTCTCTCTTTTGTAATGTAGTTTATCCAACGAAAATGATCTCAGAGCCGCGATCTTGCAGAGTAAAGCTGCAAATCCATCAATTTCAATTTTGATTTTATTTTTCTGTTTTTAAAGCTTGCAGAGTTTACTATAAAGGATTATAACTTACAAACTGCAATTACAGTGTATGTGTAACCCAGAACTCCAAAAGTTTCGTCGCTCACTTTAGCTAATGTTCCTAAGCAAATACCCGCAAGTAATAAAATTAAATAATCTACAGCTTGTGTCCTGGCTTCCCTTAATCTCTGTTTGCATATCCTGAAACAAGACAAATGAAGAAGGATTAAATATTTGCCAAAAAAATTTGGAAAACAGAAAAGATAGCTTTACTTACCTTCCCAAGAAGTATCTGTACTGTTGAACAATGCCAGGGGTTCTCCGGTTAGACAAGTCGCCAGTGTCAGCAAGATTGTTTTCTATATTATCTTTCTTAGCCTCCACAGTGGACTTCATTTCCTGCCAAAATTCTCCGGCGAAGGACTGCGGTTCAGATACACTTTCAGCATGAGGTGATTCACTTGGTGCTGCTTCTAAGGATTCAACATTCTGCAGCATGTCCATAGGAACTGGGTACCCATTATGAAGCATCCATCTAATTGGAAGTTGTTTGTAGTTCACCCCTGCTGGTTTTATAATCCCTTCCAAAATGTCGATGAAGTAATCAGGAGGATTCTCGCGTTCAGGTACTGTAATTCCAAGTCCTGAAAAGTACTCTTCCACTTTCTTTACTGATCCATGATACACTGTTAATCCTCCCTTTGCTAGAAGTATCAAATCATCAAACATCCTGAACAATGTGTAACTGAACAAACAAATATTTTGTTATTTCTAATTCACCAACAACATACTTTTTAGTCACATTTGCAAATTGCAGTTAGTTACCTTGGTTGATGTACAACCATGCATATGTTTACGCCCTCAAGAGCTTCGCGTCGAAGAGCCCTAAGCAGCAAAAGGGATGAAGAGCTATCCAAACCTGATGTTGGTTCATCCAATATCAGAAGTGAAGGCTCCATAACCATTTCAAGCCCCACATTTACTCGTTTTCGTTGCCCCCCAGAAATCCCTCTCTTCTCCACTGTACCCACTAGAGAATCTCGCACTAGCTGCAGTCCCAACGATTCGATCACTCTTTCAACGACTAGAACCTTTTCTTGTTTTGGTAGATCAGCAGAAAGTCTACACAATGAGAAAAAAGCATGTAACTAGATATATTATATACCACTGCAACCCCCCAAAACTTACTAAATGATGAATGAATTCTCTGTTGTATACCTGCATCTTGCACTGAACCATAGATTCTCTTCCACAGTCAAGTTTCCATGCACAATATCATCCTGAGGCACAAAACCAATGATTTTTTTGTACGCCTGAATCGGCTCCTCCTTACCATTAACGAGAACCATACCAGAAACATGGCACCCACTTGCATTACCAGTCAATGCAGAAAGAAATGTTGTTTTTCCAGCCCCAGACGGACCCATGACTGCAGAAACTCGGCCAGGAGATAATTTACCGGTCACGCACCTTAGCAAATGTTTGTTTTTGTGTTTCAAGGTGAGGGTGAGGTCTTTGAAGGCAATCTCAATCATAGGTCTTTTTCTAATTTCAATTTCACTAGCCATTGAAATGATCCCAGAAAAGGTCAAGTTCTGATTCTGCTCCTGCATAGCCTTTTCTTTCTCAATCTGTCCATATGCATATCTGAACATCTGGCTCTGAGTATGCAACTGCTTGCCTTTGGGTGGATTCTTTTTGATATTTTTTTCTCCAATCTCCAAACTGAACCCTTCATGGCTTTCAGGGTTATTCTCGATTTCATGCATCATCTTTGTAAGGTTAGCTTTATCCTTTTTCTTTCCTTTGGATGATGTGGATGAAGAGGCTCCAGAAATGGACTGTAAGGCAGCATCTGTTCCAGGTTTAGCTCGACTAGTAACTCTTGGCATCTCTGTTTTTCTAGATTTGGTGCGAGAAAATGTGCGCGATAACTGAGTTTGAAGTTCAATTGCATGCTTCATGGCAATATCTTTTGCAGATTTCCATTTTTCTCGCGCTTGTGCTGTTTCTCTCACACTTTGAACTGCCATCTCCCTAGTTTTGGCTTGTCTTCTCTCTCGGGTTGAAAGAACTTGATCAGAACAATTATAGATAATGATGAGCAGAAAACACAATCCGGCCTGCATTCACAATTCACAATTACTATATTTTCATGTCTCAAATTTCCATATTGTTCGATTGATTATTCCTTCCAATGTGGATGAAATTATAAACTTACAAAAATCAAGATGCCATATGCAGTAATATTTTGATTTGCTGATTTTGGTTCACAAGTAGCCAGCTTAAAACACTCTGAAAGATTAACAATAACAGCCATAAGTAGCTACAAAAGACAAATTGATGGTGAAAACGCGGTAAGGCACGTGAGCTTTGCCTGGCTCAAATTCGGAGATGGTTAAATGAAAGAAACAAAAATGACATATCGGCGGCGAAAGGGCATACCAGCTTGAGTTGTAGAACCAGTCCTACAGAAAAACCTGAAGCAATAGAAACCAGGTAACTAAATTGCAAACAAAATGACAAAATATTAACTGAAAAAGAAGAGAAACATATATATAAATGTATGTATGGTGGAAGTTTATGGGATAGTTATCAATACCCACTACTGCAAGGAAGATTTTCGACAGTCGAAGGGCAATATGATCCTGCAGGACAGAACACTTCTCTGCTAGTCAATATATCAGCCCAAGAATCTGCTCCACCACAAGTATGATTTGGATTTCCAGGAGGTAATTGGTAACTATATCTGCAAAACCTTTCTGCTGATAAATATTAATGCAAGCTAATGCTGAAAAAACTGGAAACAACACAGTAAACACAGAAGAATCAACTTACGGGTTACATATACCAGTGGTTTTATTCAATGTCGAAAGCGGGCAATAAGCACCCAATGGACATGCTTCAGCAAAAGCAACAGCAAATATAATCACCCTTTGAAGAAATTTAGGATTCGATTCAAAAATTGGTGAAGATTGAGAATACTTACGAATCATGCATGTAATTCCATGAGGACAAAAGAAACCTGCACAACAAGGTCGACATTCTGTGGTTCTATCAGGAATGTTTTCTGAATTTCTGAGGTCAACCTTTTTTCCACGACCAGCACTGCAAGCCCATCCTGGTTCACATCCTGAAACCCAGGAGCTTAAATTACAGTTTTTGTTTGGTTGTAAATAATTTGAACTCTTTGCTCCTTTTGAGAAGAAACTATTGAAGTAGAATTTCACTTCTGCAGCTGTGCATATTCTCTGTGGCATATCTCCTGATGATCCCACAAAAATCCATTACAATTTATTAATAAAAATAGGGGGCGCAAGAAGCAAATAAAACATAATTAGCATACCTTTAATGGATATATATATATGCAAAAAGTGCAATTTAGTTAATTTTTATGCTATTTACTTGTTACAAAACATCGAAAAGTGCTATTTACACTATTTCCCTAATAAGAGAATTGAATATGTTGTCATACTCTACATACCTTTGGTTATCCTGGCACAATTGGTAATAAATTGTGGGTTTTTGGAGAAATTGAATGCCATATTCCAATCTGAATCCCTGCAAATAAAACATAATTAGCATATTTCATCTCAGATTAAAACAAAAAAATAAAATAAAATAAAGAAGAGAACAATATGATGTTATGTACACACACGTCCGCAATGCAGAAACCAAAGTGTTTCTTTATGTCTTGCTTGAAAGCGGAGGTGAAATTTGAAAAACTGCTAACAAGAAGCTTGTTAAGGAGTTGTTTTGCAGCTGGATTTGCAGCAGCTTTGCTGGGGGTGGTTTGAACATTTTGGCAAGAAATGGGTTGTTGCAGAAATATGATACATATTGATAAACAAATAACAAAGAAATGAGTTGCAGAGAGAAAATCATAACAAGTGTGCAGCAAATGATCCTTCTCTCTGCTCATCATATCTTTTAAAATTCAACAACAAAATGCGAGTTTGGATTCAAGAATGTTGAACCAATATGCTAAAGTAGTAATATTGTACATAAAGAGATGAAGAAATGGAAGAAAAGAAATGATAAACCAAAAGAAAAGAAAAGAAAAAGAAAGATTTTGGAGATGATGAAAATGAAAGAATTAGGAGCCATTAAGAGTTAGTGGTTTGAATGGCTGAGAGAAAGAGTTGGCGGGATAGTAGGGGAAGGAATGTTTATGTTTTTCTTCCTTTTTTTTTTATTTTTTATTATATTAGTATGTTTCTTGAAGTGGCACACAAACTCATATCTAATGGTCTCCTTCGGAAATGTTTTCAAGTTCCAAATAAATTTTGAACTTCTTGTTTCTTTTACTTTCAATTTTTTCCTTTAATCAAACTAAGACTCGACTTGATAAATACTATCATTTTTAAATTTTATATATTAAAATGTGAATTAATTTTAAATATTAGAACATCCCTAATATGAAAGAGTGGAGTGATTGTATTTGATGGGCACTAACAAAAGTCGAAAGAATTTAAAAAAAAAAAATCATCTACAATGTTGTAAATATCAAATTTGCTACCCAATCTAATTTATTGGACCTAAACACAAGGTGAAGCCCACAAAACCTCGGTCAAAGAACCAGGTCAATTTAAGCATTTTTCTAAACCAATGACTTGAACCAGACATCGTTCTAGTATCTCTATAAGTCCGACATCACGGTTTCTCAGTCCCAAACGTCCCTCTCAGTCACAATTGCATTTTGCCCCAAATTGGAAATTTTTTCAAGTCAAAAAGCTCATAAATCGGGCTTAAAATGAAAACAGAAGGCAAAATTAGCTCAAACCAGATCAAATTGAACCAAACCAGCAACAATCAAACTAGTCAAAGGTCAACTCAGCCTAGTTAGCAGATCCAGTCAGCAAGAATAGCTAACCAGAAGCTGCCATGCAACAATCCTTACATATTCAGTGGTAAACAGCCACTACCTGCCGCCCTTGACCACGGCGGCTGGTCACCAGTTGACGAAGCCCCGTCCAGATTTTAGCCACCAGTCACCGATCGGCTATATTCTAGCTACCGGTCATCGGCCGGCCAGACTCCGGTAATTGCCACCTTGCTGCCACATTCACCGCCATCTCATCCCTCTTGTCCAGTGGCTGGTTGCCATGTGGCAATGACATATAGTGCCAACTCCTCTTCCTCAATCCAACCTATTACTACTATGTGGCCCAATTAGAAGGTGACATATGGCATTCTCTTATGCAATTCAAATTTTTTATGTCTTTTCTCCTACTTTGGTTTTCACCTATTCTAGAGTATTATAGAGTGTTCCAATTCTAGAATATTCCTTGCTTTTTCTTTAAGCCAAAGAAACCCTAATACTAGTCTAGTTTGAATTCAACTCCCTACACTGCTAAATAGGTCTTAAAAGTCTGAAAGTGTCATTAGCCTTGATAGAGGCCTGACATTGGTCTTATATAAGCAGTGAAGCCCCGACAATGTCGAGTCCAATAGAACTCTTTAAGCCCCTTAAATCTTGGAGCCTAAGAGGCCTTTATATTCTCGGGATCCAGCAGTTTAGCTTAGCAAAGAGGTCAAAGTTGGTAAGGCGACCTCTCCCCTTGTAGACATAAGAGCAACTTCCTTTTAGACTAGGCAAAGGGCAACTTTACCCTGATTCTAGGTGAGAGCGACCTTCCCTAAGGCTAAGTGTGGGGCGATACACCTTTTAAGGGTCTTAAACATAGAGGAGGCTTATAGATGCCCCTCCCTTAGTCCAAGTTATTTAATGTCTTGGTCAAATTAACTAGATGTCTATGTTAAAAAAAAAAAAAAAACTAGATGTCGCCTATACTATTCCATGTCCTGACCCCCTTTCACTTGAAGTTGAGAAATCTAGGTAGAAACGTAGCGCCCTTTAATTTCCAAAACCTTTCGCTTAGTGACAATTCGGTACCCTTTTGTAAATTACTTTGGTACCCTCAATCCATATATTAGACCATAAGGGGCACACTTATAATTTGGGGTCATAAGTGCGCTTGGAACCCTACGCCTTACTTTCATATAAAAAGACTATCCCCCTTAAATGTGTCACTTTTCTATTGAAAAATCCTCTCAAGCAACCTTAATCTTTCTTCTTCATAAAAAATCTTCTGGTGACCTCTAACCCTAACTAGGTACCTTTGTTTCCCTTCTTCCCATTTATTTTTAACAATGTCTTCTTCAAAATTTTTTGACTCTAGATTAAGCAACCAAGGACTTTCTGATAGCAACCACTTCTTAAATAAAAGGTTACTAACCCCAACCATTAGAATGTCTTCTAACAGCGACCAGGAAGAAAGCCAGAATGGGTTAAGCACTCGAGGTCGCCAAAAAGTGACCTCTCAACCATTTACCTCCAACAAACCTTAGTCCAATAGGCCCCTCAACTTAGGGACAAAACCATAGACGAGGGAGGATGAGGATTGACCCTCACAAATCTGAATCAAATACCAGAAAATTTCTTTACTTTTTTTTTTACTAAAAGTATAGATTTCAAGAGCATTATAAGATCGCTATCCCTGACCATGGGGTCCACAACCCCAAAATCATAGGCAGGAAGGCGATTTCTCTTCCTCACCCAAGAACACCTTAAACATTGAGGTAAAGTTTCCCTTTCTCCCCTCCATTGAGGAGCTGATGTGGTATTATCATCTCGCCCCTGTTCAACTGGGACCACTGTTGTTTAGAACCCTATACTACTTGCATGCCGTGGCATATGCGGAAGGTTTTTCCTTAACCTTCTTAATGCTAAGTAAAATGTTTATGTTGAACATGGATAACATAGAGTACTATTTAAAAAAGGGACCTTGTTGCTCAAGATAACATGGATCCACCTTTGTCCAACACTGAAGAACAAGTGATACTTCTGCCAGAAAGAGAGGCCGCCACTGAAGGTGAAAGGCAACTTAAAGGCACTGCTTCCGTAACTCAAGATCAAGACTAAGGGTAAGATTAGTACATGCATCTTAATTTTGAAACGTAAATGCTGGAATTTTTCATGTTATTTTAATATGGCGACATTTTTTTGTATAAGGTGTGAGGAGTTTGGGTGAAAAGTCATGGGTGTTTTTAAATAAAAAAATTGTGATGCGTCTGCCTCAGAGGAAAAGTATTATCTTCCTAACATTGACATATGGGATTTGATGGTTAGGTGTACGAGGGTGTAATAGATCCAGCCCCCAAGGTTAGCAAGGCGCATGCCCTTTGAGGGAAAAAAGGATAAGGAAGGTGAAAATCGGTAGGACGATGGTCTTGCCCATCATGTGTACCCCACTTCTCGTCAGCACTTATGTTTCCCTAGTAGGCGATCAGAAGATCAAAAAATGCCCTTGTCCACGCTCATTGCACCAATAAAAGTTTAAAAGTATTGTTAGACTTGATAGAGGCCTGACATTGGTCATATTGCAGTGAAGCCCCTACATTCAGGTATCCAATAGGATTTTTCGGGCCCCTTGAATCTTGTAGTCTAGGAGGCCCCTAGATTCTCGGGGTTCAGCAGCATAACTTGGAAATGAGGTCGAGGTCGGTAAGGCGACCTCTTCCCTTGCAAACATAAAAGCGACCTTCCCCTATATTAGACAAAAGGCGCCCTTACCTTGAGTCCAGATGAAAGCGATATCTCTTCAAACCGAGTATGAAGCGACTACACTCTTTGAGAGGTCCCAAAATAAAGGAGGCTTACAGGTCCTTCCTGCATCTCTATAAATAGAGGGTACTCAGCTTTTATTCTAGATAATCTGACAAGTCAACTAAAAAAAACACTCAAATTTCTCTCACTTTTTGCTCTTTATGCAAATTTTCTCTCCTCTAGCTATAAATCCACTTTTTTAGGGTTCTGCACCTACATATTTAAGATCCAGCTTAACTCTTGCCAAATAATTGGTGCTTAAGTATTGTGTTCTAACTAGTTCTTCAATTAATCTCTTCTCCTCCATCACCTAACAACACACTAATACATAATTAAATCACTTAATAGTGATTTGGAAATACTTTACACCTTGATCTCGAATTCAAATCAAGTATGTAAACAGATATGAGGTTTAATCCTAGATTGCATGCTTAGTAAACCTGAAAAATCTTCTTTTTCTTTTAATTAATATAGAATTCAGAATATTGTTTATGCTAGGTTTAAAATCAGTTTTTTTTTTTTTTATTTTTGGTGAAGTTTATCATGTGTTTACATATAATTCTAGCAAGCTTATTTCAAGTTTACAACATGTTTAATTTCTGTTTATCAATTCATTTTTTCTTTTTACGTTGTTTTCGTTAAGTGTTTTCATGCAAGAACAATATTGATGTTGATCATGAGCCAAACCAAATTAGTATCCAATGTCATTGAGCTAAATATAAATCTAAGATCTATTTAATTTTATATCTTGATAATTACTCCTTTTGTGTTCATTATAAGTTTATTTGTTGATTATTTGGTATTATGTGATCTATGCATCATTTATTTTTCTCCTAATAATTCGGCATTGGTTATTTATGTGGCATGTTGACTTTGACTTCTAGTTTTATCTGATTGATTTGGTTCAATTAAGTCTAGTTCAAGCTGACTTGGGCTTCTACTTTGGTTTTAAGTCTGATTCTTGATCTTTTTTCTTTAGAAAATTTTTTAGTTCAAGGTTGAAGGATGTGTGAGACTGAGAAATCATGATGTTGGGCTAGTAGGAATGTTAGAACAGTGTCCGGTTCAAGCCATAGAGCTCTTCAAAAAATGCTAGAATTGAACTGAATTTCATCTAAGCTTTGGTATGAGCTTGGGCCTAGTAGAAGGAAGCAAAGTTCAGTATTCACAAATACACATCAATAAAAGTATGTGCAAGGGCTTATTTGTAATTTCAAGGGTCTTTTTGAATAATTATAAGTAGGGGTGGCAAAAGCTGACCTGACCTGCTAACCTAATACGAACCCGACCTGAAATTAAATAGGTTAGGTTCAGGTTGAAAATTTCAACCTGCAGGTCGATCTGTGTAACCCGAGGGGCAGTTTTGTAATTTTATGCTTAAGTTTGAAAACCCTAGATATATTTATGTTCTTATCTTATTGAGCTCCTCCAAATGCGCCTCTCTGCTTTCTCTCCTTTCTCTCAACCTTCTCTTTCTTTCATCTTCCAGACAAAAAATCTCATCTCTCTCTCCTCTTTTTCTTTTTTCCCTTATTCTCTTTTCTCAATCTGCTCCTTCTTCGTTGTTGACGAAGAACCGCGCCGATCCTAGGCTTTCTATTGCTTAAGATCTTGGAATCTAGCAGTTAGTGCTGCCATTTTTTACTGATGCCTAGAGGTAAGTAGTTTAGATCTTGATTTTTCCCACCGTTGATGGGTTTGTTTAAACTTTTTATTTCTGTTTTTATTTGAGTTGTAGCTTTTGCTTGCTCCTCATTTCAATTTTATGGTTCCATTCAGAGCAGCCCATCTTCATCTCTGTCGCCTCTGTCCTAGCCCCTTGATCGATACCTCCAATCCCAGCCCCTCGTTGTCTGCATTTGTATCATCTCCACCTGACATCAAGAAAAATCAATCTTCATCGTCTAACCTTAAACAGTTATTCAGTAGCAGTACGAAGCCGGTCGCCGGAAGGAGTTCTGATGCATTTGTTTATGATCGGCAACCACTTTCGGAGGATAGAGTGCCTTATTTGGGTCAAATGAAGCGGTTTGCAAGAGTCTAATTCGTTGTCTTTTTCATTAGTTTTTGAAACATTTCATGCTTTAAAAATGAGCTTTATGTTATTGCTCCAACATTCTCATGTTTGTTTATGATGTATTTATTGTATAGGCCTGTGTTTTGCATCTGTTGTGTCTATTCTTGACACTGCCATACTTCTGGACCAACCTGCCTGTGTTAATCTTTCTTCTTACAGACAGATGATTGTTCTATTACATGCTAAAATGAAATAATACAGATTAATTAATCTTTTGCATTTGATATGATGTAAATAGGGATAAAAGATGAAGAAAGAGAAAAAAAATATAACAGAAAAAAAATAAATAAATAAACAGATCAGATCAAGTTGACCCGAACCCGTGGCAGATTAGGTTATGGTTGAAAATTTCGACATGGTTATTAAACATATCAGGTTAGGGTTAAGGGGTAATCATCTCGATACATGTGTAACCTGAAAAATAGCAAATCAGGTCGACCCAACCCTACCTATTTGCCACCCCTATATAGAAGTATGGTGGACAAAACTGATTTTTGCTATGGTCTTCTTCTTCTTCGCGAAAAAACCCTATCAGCCACCTTTAACCTCCATCCTAGTTTGCTTTAATCGAGTTCAAGAAATTAAGCTTGCTTCGATCAACCTCAGCCACATGCACCCATCAGACTTCCAATCAAGCTTAGTCGCCGCCAACCCCAACCATCCGATCGATTGAGCATAGCAATTACATTGTTTCAAAACAAACCACCACCAACTGCCTTTTTCAAGTTGAACAACTATTCAAAACTCCACTAGCCGGTGATTTCTCTACCCTGCCTCCGAAGATTCCTACGATTTCTTGTTTAATAGTAACTTGTCGAAACAAAATCAATTTTTAAAAATCTAATATGAAATTTTCAAATCCATAGATTTTCAAACTGTCGCAACCATGGTTAGAATGACAATAGAAGACTATATCATCGATGGTGTCGCAGATCGTCCAAGGCTAGTCAAAGGTTGACGTCGACCACTACATCATTATTGTCCATGGCTTAACATTAGAGGTCGATTTACCAACATAAATGGTGAGACTAGAGATGCTTTTGTTAAATAATAATGATAATATTAATTTAATTTAAGGGTAAATTTGTAAAATTATTATAAAAGTACTATTTTTTATAATTTCAAAACATATATGCTATTTTTAAAATGAAAATTCCAAAATCTGCTATTTTGTGTAATTTGCTTTTTTTTTTTTTCAATTATTTTATGTGGTAGAAGATAAACTTGTATTGTGGTAGCTATTTTTAATGGAAGTCTTGTGGTAGCTATTGAGAGTTTATTTACATTTTATTTTTCATTTTGAAATTTTATTTTGTTGTGAACTTTATGATTTTGGATGCCAAAATTGCTTTGATGTTATGATGCTTTCTTTGATTTTATTTTAGCTTTAAATTTGGACATGTATGATGAATATTACATAATGCAACTTAAGTTGGAGTTTTGTTACAAGAAGCACAAAATTTTCATTAGATAGCAGAAAATGTAAATTGTACCAAGCTTAAACATGCATTGATTCACAAAAAGAACCAATCAAATGGAAATCAGTTTGATTTTCGATCTTCGATTCTATTTAGTTTGGTTCAATTTTCAAATTGAACTAGATTGTCACACACTCCTACTCATAAATCACTGCTTTTTATAATGGTAGATATTGTAAATATTTCTAATCTACAACCACAACTTTTTTTTTTCATAGATACTTGGAGGAGGAGGACAGAAGGGAGGGGCAAGTATCGAACGTGCATCTCTGAGCAAGGAGAAATTGTGTTTTTCATCTGGGTCACCTTGCCTCCTTATCCACAACCACAACATATAAAGGGAGAAACATTTGTCATAAATTCCATCAATTTTTCTTTCAAGCAAAGGAAATTGAAATAAAGTCTAAACTTCTCATTGAAGGAAAGTGAAGCTTCCAAATTTGGAGGTCAATTTTGTCTAGTTTACAAAATCAGAAAAAGGAGGGAAACAAATCCCCACTTGGCTCTCTATTTCTGGTTATCTAAAATCAGTCTATTTCATAGTTAAAATGACCCTTTTATCCTTCACCTCGAGATATCACATTTAGAAGAGTACCCTAACTATTCAGTCTCCCAGCTGAGCTTTGAAGCAACTATTTCATGACGTGGAAAATATTCCTAAAAAGAAAATAATTATATTATTCTCAAATATAATATATGAACAAATATATATATATATATATAAAAGAGAAAATATTATTTAGGGAAATTACCTCCATTTTTTTGACTAACTCTTTTGGAGTAGGAGCAGAAACTATTATATGTCGAGCATTTGGACTAATAAAGCCTTCCTCTACTGCTTGATCTATAAATGATAATAAGGAATTGTAATATCCATCCACATTCAGCAATCCAACCTGCAAACCATTAATATTTTTAGTTTATTTTGGCAATATATATATATATAGGAAGGTATATTGGCTTTTAAATTTTTTCACCTAAACTTTGTCTTTGTATCAACTTTTAAACTATGAATTGCTCTCAATTTTGCATAATATTATACAAATTGCATGCAAAAGGAGTAAATTGAAAGAAATTAAAAGTTGGAGTGGGTTTGAGAGATCACTTCGCAAGGGTTTTGTTAAATGATTATGATATAAATAGCTCACTAAATTTTATCATATTTTAAAAAATCATATTTTTAAAAAATAATTTCCAAAATAGCTATTTTTAATTATGAACATAATATAAATATTTTTTAAAAATATTATTATAACAATTTATAAATAAAAAGAATATGATCTTTTAAGAGTGAAAAATAAAAAATTATACAATTATTTTTATAAAATTTTCTACAGAGATTTTTTTTTTTACCGGTTTATCATGAATGCCAAGTTGAGCCCACGTTATGACTTCAAGAAGCTCTTCAAGTGTTCCATAACCACCTTCGAAAGTAAAAAAATATAGTTAGAAAAATAAATAGATATCCTAAAATTTTGAAATATCCATATTCAAATGTAAAAATATTTAGCAAATTTTAAATAGGTGAACATATTGAAACCCTTTAAGTAATATATAGATAGAAGCTTTGTTCCATTATGGGCCGGATGAAGCCCATACTTAAACTCCCATCCATTATATTCGAAAGCTTGGTGATGTAAGGGTGAAGAAGATCGACATTGATGGTATTTTTTGTGTTTTTTGCGGGAAACATTGATGGTATTGAAAAGGTCAAGTGGTTGGTGCTTGTTTGTTCTATTGAATATTGAAGTGCTAGAAAGAATATATACCAATTATATTCTTTCAGTACTTCAAGTTAAAAGTCGGTGGTCGGGAGAGTTTTGCCGTCTTTAGCTTTGTGGTCATATTTGGCTTGAATCCAAAATAGCCACTCCTTATTTGGTGTTCGGAAATTCATGTTTAAATAAAAAAAACGAGAATATGTACTACATGAATAAACACGAACCAGGTAATGCAATAAATGCATCGGAATGTTTAGCCATTTCAGCCTTTCTCTGGTGCATATCTGCAACTGCCTTTATTTCGCCTACTGTTTCTCCGGTTAACTGCATTACAATTCATATATAATCGCACATTTTTCTTTTTGAAGACAAAAAAATGTGGGAGAATTATCCTCACAAGTTAATGATAATAATAAATAAGGTGGTGGGCTCATTTCAAACTCATAATGAAAAGGAAATCAGATATTTTTATTTTTTCCGTAAAAAAGAGAAAAAGAGAAAAAACCATATTAATGTGAAAACTCTCAAACGTTCTTAGAAATTTAAGATAACAAAGGAGAGGTAGAAATTTATATAGATTGGCCACCACATGAGATCATCAAAATAATTATAATAAAGAAAAAAGAATAACTTGATAAAAAAAATTTCAATTTCTTTTAATTTTAAATATAAAATAATTGAGACAGTTGAATTTGTTGTCATATGAAATTTATAATACGTAGTCGATTTCTGTGAACTGTAACCCACTAAAATTGATATCTGAACTCAATATAAACAATATACCATTTGAGTCGGAAAATAAATCGAAATGCTGCATGTCTCGAACTTGTGGATAGAGAGAACCGTATAATTGCCCAAAAAAAATTAAAGGTTAGAGAATATAAAATACCTCTCTAGGCATGAGTGTCTTGGGAATAACTCTGAAATATTGAAAAATAAAAATGTTAGTTTATAAAATTGTTTCAGTTTTTCTTTTCTTTTCTTTTTTTTTTTTTGCGAATTTTTTGCATTACTATTACAAGTAGAATGGATGGAGAAAAAAGAAAGAAAAAATTCAGTGTTTACCCAATTACATGGCGGCCACCATCATAAACAGCTTGAGAAATCAGACCCATCAACCCAATACTCCCTCCTCCATAAACAAGATCAATATTTCTTGATACCTGTAAAAGCAACCAGCATTCAAAACATTAAAAAATTACATTAAGAGGTGCTGTGTATGTAAGAACAAGAACAGAGCATGAACAGGGGAATCCAAACAAAACAAAGCATTTCGAATCGAATTAGAAAGAAAATGGTACCAGTTCTTTCCCAAGATCAATAGCAGCATCTTTATAAGATGTTTTCTTCCCAGGACTACTACCGCAGAAAACACAAATTCTGTTGAATTTGGATTTCTGTGTAATTTCCATATCTTCAAAGACAGAGCTTGTTGAGTTATGGAGGAGGAGAGTGGGTTCATGCATATATATACTACTTTGGCGTACTTTAGCAAGCGTACTTTATTGTTCTTACTGAACTGTTGTTTTTATTAGCTCACAGTCCAATCAAAATTTGCCTCCATTTTACGTTTTTTGTTTTATCCTTTTCCACTTTTCGGTTGCTTTGGCTCACATCAACTTCTTTTAGAGCAAAGTCAATATTCAACTTATTCAAATTTTTTTTTATTTAATCAATATTTTTGCGGCAATACACACTGGTTATTGAACTTTCAATTTACTGAATTGAGAAAAAAAAAAAAAATTATCAAATTCATAATTTCTTTTTGATATACAATGTATGAAAGGGATCATCTAAATTAGATGTACAATTCCCACTTGTTCTTGTTATTTATTTTTTTAATTTGGCCGTTCTAGGTTGGCTAATCCAGATTTGAGTCATATAAGACCACTAAGAGAGGACGGCAAAAGTCTTCTTACCAAATTGTAATGCAATTGTATTTTTAATATTTGAACTCGAGATTTTTTGTCAAATTAAAACAGCCTCAACAAGTTGATGTACGAGTGGTGTTGTTATTTTTTAAATTGTCAGATTGTTGCTTAAATGGGGCATTAATTGATGAATTCCCCACGCATATGTATATATAGAGGTGTGGGTACAAATGAGCCGAGTGGCTCGGTACTCAGCTCGTTAAATGGAAGCTTGAGCTCACTTATTTAATAAACGAGCTGAGCTTGAGCTCAATTTTCGAGCTCGTCAAATAAATGAGCCAAGCTCGAGCTGACCTTGAGCTTAATAATCAAGCTCGTTAAATAATTAAGCTGAGCTCGAGCAGGCCTATGGCTCGGCTCGTTTGCAATTTTATGTGCAAATGAGTCGAGCGGCTCGGTGTTTGGCTCGACAAATGCTCGCTCGTTTGATAAACAAGTCGAGCTTAAGCTCAATTTTCGAGCTCGTCAGATAAACGAACTAAGCTCGAGCTCAATTTTTGAGCTCGTTAAATAAATGAGCTAAACTCGAGCATGCCAATGCTCGGCTCATTTGCAGCCCTATATAAAGGTGACTATCAACACTTCATTTGAAGTTGACATTCAAGTAAATATATACTATATTTTGAATATTTGTTTTTACCCTTTGTCTCTAACAATTTCGTTATGCTATTACTAATTAATTTTGTCAATATATAAATTAAGGGCTATTCCTTGCATGTGAACCCTAGGCAACCATTATCAATTTTTTAATGGTGATTTCAAACTTGTTTAGGTGAGATTTTATGCTAGGTCGCCTCTTCTTTTTTAATGATAAGAACATTCGAAAACAGTTTCTCTTGCTGAAAGTAATATGAAAAGAAATTTCCAATCGGCCTATATTAATGTTTGATCTAGAACATCCCTTTTGACTCTGTTAGAAGAGATTCTTAATTTCTAAACTTCGGTGATTCTTTTAGTACTTTAACTCTTTTTTGCATTACAATAATTTTCAACTCTAAGTTTTAATTACTCATCCAGTGCCACAGGACATGACTGCTTTTAAAGTTGTTCAACGGCTTCTGATTGAGGCGTGACAGTAAAATCGGTGTCTCTGGCCATTAGGGTGCTGCATTCCCAATCGGCTTTAAATTTCTTCCAAGGATAGATTTCTTATTCTTTCAATAACTTAGTTTTCTTTCTTTAATTCTAATATTCAAAATTTGAAAGTAGAATCCTAAGTTTTGTACTGGAAGAGTTAAAAAA
>CATIWJ010018715.1:0-59147 GCA_949640765.1 Croton laevigatus
TTGGTTGTGATTTCTGTTTCGATGTTGATTTTCCGGCAAACGTGGACTGTTTTTGTAAATTCCGGCGGACTCGTTTATAATCCGTTGTATGTGTTTGTATTTTTGAATTCCTTGCAGTGAGACGAAGCCAACGGTGTGTTCGGATTTGAAATCCGATAAGAATTGCGATTTTCCGGTGATATAGGGACCAGAATATTCCGTCGGCGGCTACCAGAATATTCTATTACCGGCGACCGGAATATTCCCTCCGGTGAAAAATTTCGCCAGACCCTATTCCGCATCGTTTTGACGAGCTGAGCCCGAATTTGAACTCTGTTTGACGATTTGAGACCCCGAACTACCAGAAATGTAAAGTTCGCAAACTTAATTATTATAATTTGAATTATTGATATATAATTAATTAAATGAGATTAATTTGGAAATTAATGTATAAATGCAATTCAAAATAAATAATAGTGAAATTGAGAATTTAATTATAGAATGGAATTAATTACGGATCGTAAGAAAATACGATTGAAATAAATTAAAAATAAGAACTCGATTTATATAATTAGTTGACGAAAGTAATTAATTATAGAAATCGTTTTATTGTGATTAGTGAAATGACAGAGGACAGTCTGAGAGATATTATGAAAGTAGAAAATACGAGGATACCGAAAGGACTAATGCGTATGACTTTATCTGCGGACTCCACCAGGTTCGATACTTTTTAGTATTTGAACTGAATCTTTTTTTTTTAAATGCATGTTTTAAATGAGCATTGCTTTAATGAATTTTATATAAATATTTTGTTGGGTACTCAAACGTGTGTTCGAGTCAGATTATATGTTTTATTGTATTTATGATACCGACGCGGTAATCGCAGATGCGATGCCACCGGCGTGGTAAATGAAAAGTATGATTTCAAATTAATATTTGAATTCCAAAAAGATGTTTGAGATGAACATATGGAAATTTACGGATCGAGAAAATGGATATTACAATGATTTGATAATTTTGAGAAAGCATGGATATTGAACTATGCTAATGAATAAGAAACAGAGTTGAATATCATGATTGATAAAAGGAAAAGAAATATATTTTATATACTCTACTTGGTTATGGACCTAGTGATAAGTATATGTCGACATATGGGCAAAACTCCTGTACAGGTGAACAAATGGAAGTGAGATAATGAAGTAAAATGGTAGTAGGGTGAATAAACAGGCATAACTACGGGTTATGGCCTATAAAATGGTAGTAAGGTGAACAAACAGGCATAACTACAGGTTATGGCCTATAAAATGAAAAATGGGCGTACAGTCTAGAGGGCTTACGCAAAGTATTGGTGTATAGTCTAGAGGGCTTGCGCAATACTAAGAAAAGTATCGCAGACTGTCTAAATGGCTTTGCGAGATACAAATATAAATGCATTAGCGTTATGGTCTAAAGGACTATACGGAATGCAGCTCTTAAACTTATTCTGGAATCCAGTATGACCAGTGGAGTAAAAATGAAATATTTTAGCAGATATGCTCAATGATTTGAGATAAATGGAATTTTTACTATAGTATTGTTTTTGTTAAATATCTACTGCATTATACGATTGGTTTGACTTTAATTTCTCGAAATGAATTTTGATAACTGCAGTTAAAGACTGTTGTATTAATAAGTAATTTGTGAAATGCTTTTAGTAAACAAATTATATTTATTGTATCCACTGAGCATGGAGTTGCTCAGCGAGTTATTTTTGTAACTCGCAGGTCCGCAGATAGAAGAAATTGAATAACGGCATATTCTTGGTTTGCTCTTAAAAGTCAAGCGATGGTATAACCTCCAGTTTTATTTAATTTGGCATGTACTGAATACTGAGATTTATTTGATGTGAATAATTATTGTAAAATAGTTAATAATGGAAAAATGATTAGAGAAATTGTGATGTAATAGCATATTAAAAAAATTTTTGTAAGCAGTAATGGATGTTAGTCGGTACTGTAACACTTCAGTCTGGCTTATTCGTAAGTGGGATTTGGAGTGTTACATATACAACCAAATTTTATATGCTGATTGGTATATAAATATCAACTGTATATTCTATTTGTTTGGTAAAAATTAAGTTTACATACTCAAATCATATATTGATGGGTATATAAATATCAAATTTATGTAAATAATTGTTTTATATACTAACCACTATATAAATCACTGTAAGTATATAAACATTTATTAAATTATTTATTATTTATGTGTTTAAATTTAATTATCAATGTGAGTAACAATATATAAATCAGTATATAAAAAAAATAATAAGTATATGAATTAGTATACAATCAAACAATCAATGTGTAAAAATTGATATTTATATAATGGTCACTATATAAATAATGGTTTTTTATACTAACCAGTACATAAATCACCATAAGTATACAAATATATATAAAATAAGATATATTATGTTAGTTAGGCTAAAATCGAGTTTATATACCGATAAATATATAAAAAAATCAATTTTATATATTATTTATTTGGCAAAAATAAGTTTATATACTGCTAAGTAGGTAAAAATCAATTCATATACTTCTTCGCAAGGTCATTATATGGCAGAAGGACATATCTAATAATTTTTCACAAATTATGTTCCAGTAACCAAATCAAACAAGTGAATATATTAAATTGAAGATCACGGTGAGAGGAGTACGAATATGGCCTCAAATCCGCCATCTGACCACCGTAAAATGATGAAAATTCAAACAAAAATTTCGAATCCCATATTAGAATGGATCATCAAAAAACAGCAGCCATATCCATCAAAAACTATATATCAAATCGAAAAGGAAAAAGAGAAGAGTTGGTTTGTGACGCCGGACTCGCCGATTGGTTGCAAGATCGGTGGTGGCAAGTGGAGTTCGGTGGATCGTGAAGAAGTGAAAAATCCAACTTCACGTTTTCAACATTTTTTTATTTCTTATTTTTTTATTTTTATTTAAAAATAGAAATAGATAAAAAATAAAAAGAGCATAATAGTAAAACCCCTAAAAAAAAAAGTTATTTATTGAATTTAGCAAACTTCCTTCCTGCTATTTACGAATCCTAAACTTGAAAAACTACTATATACTAACATTTTTCTTTTTGTGTAAGGGGCTATTTTTGCCTTTTTTTTTTTTTTAAGGAATTATTTTTTAATCTTAAAACTTGAGGAGGCTATTTTTCAAATTTTAAAATTTTAAAAAATACTATTTAAGTCCTTTGCCCTAAGAATTACTAACTTAAGATTTCTTTTTGAGGGTTGTTTTAAAAACATTGAAAAAAAAAGGGGTATATACAAGAACGGGATCCAAAATTAAAATAATAGAAACATGAAAATAATGGGAATAAGGACTCGTAATAGTTTTTCAGACCACAAAATTTAAAATAATAGCAACTGGTTTTTCAAAAGGTATATGATGAGTTTTCAAGAGGTTTAATCTACCCTTGCTTTTACCCATCACTGACTGACGAGTATTCCGGCATTCTCAATTTTCCGTTGAGAACACCGGCGAGTCAAAAAATTTGTTCCCGTTTGTTTTCCGGCAGAGTTCAAACTGGTTTCTTATGTTTCCAATCGTAAACTCAACGAAAAATGCATAGACTCGTTGGAATCAGCTCATAATCGTCTAGGAAATATGACGGAAACCACTAAGCTTCTCCGGCGACATCTGCGACACACACTGCCTCACGTTTCTGACAGGTTTCTATTGCGTTTCTTCGTCGTTTCGTTTCATCATTGTATTTTTTCATATTCGCATTAGTTTCCAGATCGTAAACAAGGGTGGAGAAATCTCTGAAGCTCCTCGTAAACACTTTTTTCTCCGAATGCTTTTGCAAACTGAAACCTAGGGAGAAATGCGGCGGCATTAACATCCAAAGATCGACGAAAATAGGTCTGAAACTCGATGCCGATCTTGATAACCGACGGAAATCCTAGGCTGGTGTTGGCGAGTTGCAGGTTTTGATTTTTCTAATTTTTGCTCTTTTTTTTCAAAATTGCCTAATAATTCTATATTTTTAAGCTGGGTTCTATTTAGCTTTTCAATTCTTTAGGGCTTCTGATTTGAAAACTGGAAAAAAATTTATGTCCCCGAAGTTAAGCTCCAAAACAAGAAAAAATAAAAAATCCAAAGCAAATCAAGGCGTGTCCCTAATTGGTCATATTATCTTTCATAAAGATAATAGATGGTAGAGGCTGAGTTTAATTTCTATCAACCATAGCCTCTCTCATATTAAAAAAAAATCTCAAATAAATATATATACTATATCATTTGCACGTTTTTTCTTATGACATTCAGCTCTTTTAGAATGACTTATTAAATATCTATATTTTCATATTTTTCAACAACACATACTGACATTTATGCAATTTTTTTATAATGTGGCAATGTAATTTGGTTGTTGAAGAATTAAAAATAATATGTGCCTAATAAATATTTTAAAAGAATAAGGTGCCACAAATAAAGAAATGCAAAGGATGTGGGCATGCTGCATGCATTTGTACTACCTCCGTTTTTCTCATATCTTTATATTCACTATTTCACCAATACCAATACAAACCTACTTTTCACTAATACCAATACAGAAATAATAATAATAAACAATTACTAATCCTTTAAAAAACTTACTTTTTCACAAATACCAATAAAAAAATAATAATAAAAAATTACAAAACTTACCATAAATAGATATGTAAACAACTAAAAAAAAATCAAAAAATGGAAATGTAAACATATCATAAAAACGGAGGTAGTATTTAGCAAAACAAAAAATAACAAATACATATGTATGCTCTTATCTTTCACATGTAGCAATAGCACCTTATCATTTAAGAATGAAATATTACAAACTTATACTTTCATAATTTTCAACAACTAAACACCTGTTGTTGGGATTCAACAGAGTCGGTAAACAACCTACCCTCGTGTTTAAATAGACGGAGTTCGAATCTCTCTTTCTACATCCGGATGCGTGAGTTATATCTATATTTAAAAAAAAAAAACAACTATACACCTTGACACGCTACCACGTCATCACGATTGTGTTTCACATGATTTCTTATAATGTATCAAGGTATTTGATTATTGAAAATTAAAAAGAACAAATGTGTAGGGGTGGGAAAAAAAAACTGTAAACCGAGAACCGATCTGAAATCGAACATAAAATCGATTAACCACTCCCAAAAAAAAAAAAAAAAAAATAGCCACTCCCACAACAAAAAAAATTCAAGTACGTGTAATCCAAGTGCTAATTGATAGAAGGTTTACAACTGATTTATAGTGAGTTTATTATTTTTCAAAAACTAACAAAATTTAATTAAAGCATGGTTTGTTTTAAATAATCTACTTTACATGAAGTAAAGTTCTCTCTTAGGAAATACTAATAAATATCATTTGTTTTATTAATTATTATGAAATTGAATTATTTAATAAAAAATATTAAAATATTTTAAATATTTTTAAATATAAAAATAAAATTATCCACAATTAAACACACAATTATGTCTGGAAAAAAATAAAACTACACAATTATAATTTAAAAAGTGTACTTAATTGAATTACGAAGGGATAGTTATTTTAGAGGGTAAAATTTGGCTATTCTGCGAAAAGCTGGACTTGTTTCTTCCTCTACCTAACCAAACAATATCTAATTCTAAAGTGTATGACATGTTTACAATTCATTTGTATACTCAATTTGTAATAAATAACAATATATATATATATAATTTTCTCTCTATATTTTTATTTAATTTATATTCTTTTTGTATTTTTTAAATAGACTTTTTTATTTTTGTATTTTAGAAAAATTATACAATTTTGTCATTTCTCATCACTGTTAAATTAACAAGTCATATCTTATTTAAATTGTTTCTTTGTCTTGATTATAAATATAATATTAGTTTTAACAAAAATAACACTAATATGCTGAAAAAACTAAAAATATAAATCGATTAATCTAATAGTATTTTTGCATTTCTAGTAAATATATGCTGTTTCAGTTAAAACTAATATCATATTTGTAATCATAATAAATTTGTAAATATTTCCAGTAAAAAAAAATAAAATTATATATATATATATATATATATATATATATATATATATATATATATAATAAAGAGAGAAAACAGTCTATTTCAAAAATTATAACAACAAAAATATAGATTAAGCCACAATTAGGGACAAACTTATTATACTATATACTTACAATAAGTTAACAATTAATTCTGAAAAACTGCAAATCAATTGTTTTCCCTCTTCATCTTCACCCACAACACTATTATCACCGCATTATCCTAATCTTGAACCATCATTCCTAATAACCTCAATCTCAACCATCGATCATCTACCAATTCAAAATCTTCAAAAACCCTTTGGACAAAAGAAAATCAAACATAATAATAGAACCCAATTACTACAAATAATGCAGAATCAACACCACTAATTTATTTCAATCAAAACTCGTGCTCCATAAAATAGATTTTAGGTTTTTCCAGTAAAAGATTATAGTATTTAAATAGCATTTTATAAACAGTTACAACTATAACTGGCGTTGGCGAACGTACTTCTCAACTACCATGTGTCATGTTTCTGTCTTCCCAACCTTAGAACAGGAAGCATTTTGATTCCGATCATAATCCGGTGATCAGGAATAAACTAATTATATCAGTGGAGCACATGGGAGGATACTTCTTTTTGGTTTGGCACGTGTCAATGGCAAAGCACATGGGTGCCTTTAACCAAGAGGTAGATTACAGCTGTGCCACGTGAAAACCTTTGTTTTATAATTTTACCAGATAAATAAAAAATTAAATTGATCTTCTTCTACTACCACTTGTCCCCCTTCTTTAGTTCAAAATGAAGCAGTTCAAAAAAAAAAAGCAGAAAAAACCAATAAGACCGCTTCCAGCTGTTGTTATTTTGTCCTCTCGCAAAATGACAAAAAAACCGCCCCAATATTATTTCTTGCAACACGTTGCTCTCCACTTTTCTCTCTCACACACACAGGAATCACGCGATCGTCAAACATATTCTCAATTCAATTCAATACGTATGGCTTTTGCACTAATTACTTGAATAGAAGAAATTCAAATAAATCGGATATAAATTTAACAACAAAAGAATCCATAATAATAATAATAATCAGAAATATATAACAACAATGGCAATAATAAATAACAGTAAGAAATCAAATCTCAACCGTCAAAATATCCAGATGTCTGTCAATCAATCGCCACCAAAAATACAGAAACTAATAGTAATAAAAAAATAAGACTCAAATTCCTACTAATAAATCAACTCCTAAATCAGCAACTCGTCATAAACCTCAGATCAGATCTACAGCAACCATGACATAATACAACCAGCTCCAACTACTGCAAAAGCCAAACCGTTTTTATTCACAGCAGCGCCGTTTCCTGGAACCACAGATGGAGCCTGAGCGGGAGAACCTCCTCCCCCTGCTGGAGAAAGAGCCGCTGAAGGACCAGAGGCCGGAGCCACAGGAGCAGGTGGTGAGCTCATTGGACTCCCGCTTGGTGCTCCGACGGGGGAAGGAGTGGTAGTTGTAGGAGTAGGAGCTGCGGCAGGGTTTTGAGTAGGAGCTGGAGTAGTTGGAGCAGGAGCAGGAGCTGGAGTGGCCTTTTTTGGAGCTGGTGCAGCCGTAGGTGACTTAGTCGGCGAAGCAGAAGGTGCTCCTCCAGGAGCCTGACCGAGAGCCGCCGTGGCAAAGAGAGCCAAAAGCGTAAAAGCGACGAAACTGTTCATTGCCATTGTAGATCGGAACTCTCCTAGCTTCTAGAAAACAGAAAACTATCAGAGCAAAAGAGAGAGAGAGAAAGACAGAGGAAGAGCAAGAAATTTATGAGAGAGAAGAGGTAAGGAATGTATTTATATAGACAGCGGTGTGTTAAAAGTCGGTTGAAGACCACTTCCTGATCGTTTCCTCGCTTAAAAACTCTTGAAAGTACTATTCGCTCCCCCTTTTTTGTTTGGGCTAAATTGTAAATTCAAATGCGATGCCAATAAAAGAAATTTATTAGAGAGTTACACGTGGTTGTTATGAAAATCAGGACCGTTAAAATTTGTTAAAACGCGTTGATTTTAGGGTGTTCCGTGTCGCAGGCAAGTTTCTCCACTTTCTTGCCTTATTTGTTTTCCTCACTCTAGAAACTAAAAATTAAAACAAAATAGTAATTAAAAAAAAAAAATCTTATTGAAGTTTTTCTAATTAATTATGAACAAAAATTCTGCTAAGCGTGATGATTGGCACGTTGCTGATCGAATTGTTTAGGTTGCTATCAGCGATTTCTTAGGAATTAGACTTTAGAAAAAACAGACAAAATTGATTATGGATTGATGCGGTTCTTGAAATAATACAAAATTTAATTAATTTTCTAATTTGTTTAACTGTCAAAGTCTGCTGCTCTAGTTTCGTATTTTATTTTGTTAGCACCTTGGATTCTACTAGTAGTTTTAGGATTATCCTTATTAATTGCAATATTATTGATTAAACAAATGATTTTAAATTGATGTATTACCGTTAGTTACGCTGTTGATTGGATTCTACATTAGTGAGGTTTGAATTGCATAATTAGAATTTTATGAATTGTTGATCACAAATTGAAGAAATTTTCAAGTAAGTTAATTAATGTTATTAAATTGTTGATTAGGTCTTATATGTATTACTATTGTTATTATTATTATTATTATTATTATTATTATGTGATTAGCATTAACAAATAAGGGAAAGGTAAAATAGGAAATAAGAGAGATGTTGAATTAGTATTTTGGTTGTGTAAAAAAAAAAAAAAAGGGAAATAGAAATACAAGTGGACGCCACGTAAACAATACACCTCATATTGTGCAAGGAAGCACCGCCAGCGAATAAACATGGTATTATTAGATAAAGATACTCTAACATATATGTAATAACTTGTGCTAATCATGCGCATTTCAAAACGCTAACTTCATATCATATGTCCTCAGTTGACACCTGGTGTGGTCCTCACCTTGCCAAAACAAAATACTACAAAATTGTCCCATTTTTGCTGTAATCTATTTTCGGTTTGAATCAAATTCTCAACCCATTCCGCAATTTGGGAAAGTTGGCGAATATGCAAAGATGTATAATCTATTCAGTATTCCCCAACTTTTTTAATATTTTTACATTTAAATATAAATTTATAATTAGAATTCAAAAAATTAATTTAAATACAATTTTAAGTTTTCATTGTACATCAAATTAGCACACAAAAATCTTGGTTAAAAAAAATTAACACAAAAATCAGAAGCTACCGGTTAAATTCTAAGACTTGAGCCAAACGCGCAGTTGAAAATGGAGTGGAAATTGTACTTTAATTGGTTTCTCGTATCACATGACTACAGCGTAGAATGTGTCTATTCTGGCTGGAAGTCCTCCCCATATGACGATGCTTAAAAAGACCTGGTGTCTCCAATCCAATTATTGCCTTATTAGCAAATAACGCGTTGAATTCCAAAAATACCAACTAATCAATTCTTCACTCCATAATGCAATCCCAGATACAATAATTCTAAAATTCTTCAAAAAATACTCATTTTAATCAAGAACTTCTTCAAGTAGGTCCAAAAAATTATTATGGGCACTCCATGTATGAAAATTGTTTACTCCAGGACTGGCTATATGTCAGCTGGAATGCTACCGTTCGATCGTAAGTTGACACCGCAGCATCCCCTTTAGCGGTGCCCTTGTAAAAACAGCTACAATGGATGCAATTTTGGGAGTCCTAATCCCAACTAATCATTATTAATTGCGATTAATACATAAAATCCAGTTTATTGTGGAGCAATTTAAATTGGGATCTAGTTCTAGTTTATTGGGACAAAAATAGTTTATGAAAATTTAACAAGGGACACAGCATTCATTTGTCTATTATTATAGAAATTTTATTGTGTCACTGAAAATTAGACTTTGAGATGTGGTCCCAATTTTAATGTGGCAATTAGAAAATGTGGGAATTGCTTTTTCTTGCTGTGGGGTCTGTAAAATAAAACAGGAAGTAGTACAAGCACTTCCTCTTCGTAGATGCTAAATGAATGAACAAGGGGCTCAGCAATTAATCGAACGTATTGTAAATCATTTGATGGAAGCGGTCGGCCCCAGCGTAAGCAAGCAAGTCCGTACTCCGAAAGAAATCTGAGTCTGAAATTAGACAGGATGAGATGAGATGAGATGTAAGTTTACAAAGGAGAAAGAGGGAAAGTAGGTGATTGGTTGCTTGTCTGAAGAGAAGACGCATCCGTTTTGGTTTGGTTAATGAACTTGTGATTTGTTGACGAAGACAAATGCGCGTGTGGGTCATCTGTCTTTATTCCTTTTGCTTTCAGATTCGACATCTTTCATTGCTCTCGCTCTCTCCTCCTTACACCTGTCTGATACATCTTGTTCCCTTAATTAAGATTTCATCCCTTCCAAATGCTTTCTTACGGTGCAGTAAGTAACAAATTTAACATTTATTTCAAAAATAAATCTTATTTTTATTGACATATGTATATTTCAGCATGAGATTTTTTTATTCCTAGGACTTGCAGGCCTTTTCTATACTGTAGCACTCGTATTTGTGTAACAATAAAGCAAAGTTTTATAGCAAGTCAATGAATAAGTGTTTATTAGCATCCGGATCTTGTTTTATTGTATCAATAATTGAGAGTGGAGTATTACTCACTTCGTCCATTCCCGTGCGTGACCTACAAGCTTTTACAGCTCCAGTAATCAGATGGCTTCATATCAGGGCAATTAATTGACTTCCTTAGCTCGTATATTCATCCATAAGCAGCTTGCCATTATGTCAGTTTCGCTTCTAGAAGAATAGAAGAGTATGGAGCAATATTATACAGTTTTCCAACGCCTGGGACACCTTCAGCGACAAAGTCATCTGGAGATTTAAGATTCGTATCTGCCTGCAATTGAACATACACATATATTAAATATACATACAATAACATAAGATCAATAAATGAAAATCCAACAATAACAGCTCAACCTTTTTTCATAGGTTTTTTTTTAAATAACTACATAATTTAATATCCATGCTAAAATGCTGAAGTAAAAGTGATCCTGCATCGACAGGCGTAGACTCTTGCTTTAGGTAGAAAATAAGCATCGAAAGCAAAAAAAAAAAAAAATTATAGTTAATATATGTCACTGAAGGACCCTAACAAGTACCACCACCCCATAGAACTAGTAGCATAATTAGAAATATCCTTGTACTAAATTTTAATGCCATTGCCTATTGGGAATGTACTTCAAAGTGCTAAGCCGTTCCCATAAGGATTCCGGCATCAAATCTGGCCAAACTGATCAGCCAGATCAAGGAGACTTAATAATCCAATTGACTTGTCTAAGCAACATAATAAACAATTTCAGAGAGCACATATCTCCAACAAGCAGATGTTTAACACTTCTTATTTGTGGAGAAAGATGTTTAACAGTTACGCAAAAGAAAGAAAATTGGAGCATATGGTACAAGGACAGAATAGCTAACCACTCGAAACCAACTCCTCTTTGATGGTGGAGGGGGTATTGAGACTTTAACGAAGAAGTCATGAGCATTAAATGCCAAGTAGATATCTTCTCCATTTGTGCCATGAAGCCTGCATAACAAATATCAAACGAGGTACTCCAATGATGTGATGCGGTAAAAAATTACAACATAGTTTTTTTTTTAATGTCAAATATGAGATTTTTCAGGTAAATAAAATTTGTTCACTATCCAACTGATATTGTGTTCCAGCAGCTACAGTTGAATATGTATTCTGATGTAGATTTGCCCCCACACTCAGTCAAACAGTACAGGATATTGCTGGTCATAGCAGTAAAAATAAAAACATGAAGATGAAAATAAACAAATGTGGCAGTATGGTGATGCGTGCAGCAGGGCTGTTCAATTTAGGGGCATTGGACCCTTACTTCGCTTATTAACATTGTCTGTTGAAACTTGAAACCATCCCATAAGGGGGACTAAGTGATTGTCAGGTCGGGTGATTGGCACCTGATTTTGAACATTCCCAGATATGTGCACACTGTCTAGAATATAGATTTTGAGGATTCAAAAACAAGATACTATCTCCAGATGTAGCTAGTGAGAGACTGGGGAGGCAGCAGGGAGCTCAACCGCTCAGCTAACATACAGTACTCATTCATGGCTCTCAGAAAGTCCAGTTTGCAAGCAAGATTTTCTGAAGTTTGTGGTCAGGAAATTGAAAATAAAGGTTGGTACCCTTTTGTTATCATTCTGTTAAGCATATAAATGGAAAACTAACAAGCACGCCAAAGACCAATTAATAAACAGCTCTGCCAATCCATATCATTAAACTATTAACTATTTGGTAATTTTAATAAGAAACAGCTAAGATGTCTTACGTAAATGCCAGGAATTTGCTTTCATAATTATCCCAGTTGTCCTCATGCCATGTCACATCATTCTGCACAAGTTTTCAAGAGTCGTTGACAATAAATAAACAAAGTAAAACAGAAAGTGGCAGCGAATCAATAAAGAGAGATGTAACCAGATTTACATTGCTGAGAAAATTTTCATGACGAAATACTTGATGTGTGTGTCGAAATTTTATAACCTCAGAGAAAAACCTGAAGTGACTATTTCTTTGAGCTCCTAACTGTCTTGCCAAGTGTAAAGCTAGTTAGCCATCAACCAGAAAAATGCTTCCAAACAGAATGAAACCTAATAAAAAGACTTACAAGTCCCCATTGGAAATTGTTAATGGAAGTGTCATGCCCATAACTGTTGTTATTTCCATAGCGAGTATGCGCATATTCATCACCCATTAGCATCATTGGTGTCCCCTGATAAAATGCAATTGAACATCACATTATTGCAAATTCAGGTTTACCAAAATAAATCATTGCCACAAAAAATTGTGGATGCCACATTTAAGTATGTTTTAGCTAACCCCCAATATAAGCTTACCAGGTATGCCATGAGATTGCACTTTTTTTTTGGTTGGGGGGGGGGGGGGGGGAGAGGGAAGGAGAGGAAGGATTTACTTTGTCTTTTACCTGAGATATCATCAATGCCAAATGGAAATTCTTCATTTGGCGGGAGCGTAGAGCATTAATAGTAGGATCATCAGTTTCTCCTGCCCAGTAATAATGATAATACATTTCTATAAGCATACAAACAAACAGAAGTAACAAAAAGAAATGCATTGTTATGGTTCACCATCCTGCCAAAAGGAGAAAATAACACCATGATCTTACTGGTCTCTAAACATTAATATCCTATTAGTCTCCAAAACAAATTAAGTCCCCCTATTAAGTGTCAAGAGATAATTCCACAATGAATGCCACTATTTGAAACAAAAAGCTCTTTGTTATGATTAATGCCTTGAATTTTACTAGAGGTTGGGGAAATTTATCATGAACAAGTGCATTTAAGGATCACAAATTTTAGATACTAGGAAACAATATATTACTAGAACTTTCAGCAAACTTCCCTACGCAAAACCCCATTAATCCAAGTTGGGATTAATATATACACACACTTCAAATTTTGATTTGATTGGGCTACAGTGCACACATTGCAAAATTCCTGTGATTATTTTAGTTATTCTTGGCAAGGAGTTTTTCTTCTAATGACAGTGGCAGCTAGATGCTTGCAATGACTACCATCCAATCTTATTTTCCATTTGATTCATACCATTCTTTTTCATCATCTCAAACTAGCAATTTTCCTTTTGAAAAGAAAGGAAGTAAGATTCAAGTGTTTGACCTACCTTCAAAGCCACAATTCCAACTAAAGTTATCATTGCATCCATCATTTCCACCTTCTCCGTTTGCATCATTGTGCTACAAAATCAAAACAATTGGAGAAAGGAAATTCTAGCAAAAAATTGGGAAACAAAACTGGAACCAGTGTGAAGCTTTGAAATTTGAACACACATGTAAATACCTTAAAATTGTATGAAACGAGATCATATAGTGTGAATCCATCATGTGCAATTACAAAATTAACGCTGTGATAAGGCTTGCGCTTATTCATCTGTTAAATGAACAGAAATTATGCATAATCACTAATCATAAGTGCAGATGTGGTAGAATTATTCTGGTGGTGAAATTCAAATAAACTACTGAAAGTGTTACAAAACTATAAAAAAATAGATTGTCCAAAGCATCAATGATTCTTACTCTGTACAGATCAGCAGATCCAGAAACACGAGTTGCAAAAGTTCCTTTCATAGCTGAATCACCCTATAACATGTAAAGTTACAATGAGATTGAAAAGTTGAATGAAATATTCACACAAAAAAAAAAAAAAAAACATAGGGCAGAATTAAATTGTTTCTAACCATTAAAAAGCATGATCAAGAAAAAACAATATAATAATAACTAGCCCAGATAAAGGGAAGAACAAAAATATATAAACAGTGATGAGAAAAAAGTGTATAATGCAAACAAACATCAAAGGAGTTCTGGAATTTGAGATAATTCCAAAAGGTACAAAATAAAACAACAATGACGTTAAAAATTATTAGCATCCATGCTCCAAATTACAATTATTTGATTACAGGCGTTCAACTTTTAAAACATTGATCAGCATATCTATGCCAAATATTATCTGGCAACTTCATCACAATCGTTTCAAATTTATAAGAAACCAATAGGAATTTGCTCAGTATATCTGGGACAGTACTATTTCTAGTAGGTTCTATTTGCAATTTCAACCTGCAGCTAACATTCTGAACCAGTCAAATAGATAGAGTATTGGCATTACCTTAATAAATCTTCTTATGTCGTCGCGGTATTTTCCATTCCATTCAGCCCACCTGCATAAAAGGACAAATGGAAATTCGGCGGCATGCTCCAGAAGTACCCAATTTTAAAAGGACAAGTTATCTTAAGAGAATGCCACATGTAAAGTATATTAGCAGACATGCTAGTCAAATTACCTGATTAAGCAAACAAATTCCCACATATCAACGCAAGATATATATCATACGTAGCAATACTATCATAACCAATTTGAGAATGTGATATTGTGATTAATAATACAACTATATAAGCCTTTAGGACTCAGATTCCAAAATTTCTTATTAATATATATATAAAAGAAAGCTTTACATACACAAAATTTGGATCAACCAAAAGTCAAAATCTTATTTTCATATCTTCAAATGCAAGCATACTTTTCATGACTCCAGTGCATATAGAGGAAGAGGTAGCATTACACGTCAAACAAAGATGAAGACAAAATCATCAATTTCTTGTCAAAATCATATGTAAAGCTTGGATCAAAAACAAGGAAAAATATTTTTCTACCTATAATCATTCCATTCACTTTATCATCCAAATAGAGACCCTGTTGAAATGTCATCACAATAAAAAGGGCAAAAAGGGAAAAAGAAAAAGGATAATGGAACTAAGAAACAAAAGTCTACAAGCAAAAATCACAGCAGGCCTTTTCCCCAAGTCAGATCAAAGGGACCTAATGTGTTTCCATTTGCAGCCAAGCAAAAAAAATACAATTTACTATATGTGAGAACTGATTGATTTAGAAATATATATTTGTTCATTTGATAAATCTATGCTAGTAGCAACAGAAATTACCTGTCCCAGTTAGGAAAACCTCCGACCAGATAAAGGCCACCACAATCCCAAGGCTCTGCAATAATTTTACATCTCGACAAGATAGGGTCTTTAGCAATTGCCTGGTTCAAATCAGATAAAGTCAAATTTATTACATGCGGAAGCAAAATTCAATTCAAGACAAAACCAATATATTATCTGTTTACTCTATGAGATAAACAGAATGGCTGAATTGGACAAGGATTGATTTGGCGGAAAAAATATATAAAATAGAAATAAAAAATAACAACACTGGCACTAGTGACATTTATCTTTGCAAATTCTAAAGTGGCAAAAACAGGGAGCTTATTCATATACAGAAAACATTCGAAAGAGATAAAATGATTGGCCACATTTGCAATACTTGCTGTATAATTAAGACTTCACAATTTTTTTCATCAACATAGCAGTAACACATTTTTTACCCAGCGGAGTAGCATTGCCCACATTTGAATTACACTTCTATAACACAAAACTTTGTGTTTAAATGTTTAATGAATAAAAATACAACATTCATAACAAAATGAGAAGGGAAAATAGTTCATTTCAAAAAAGAAAAAAGAAAAAAGAAAAAAGAAAGAAGGGAAAATAGTCTAACCCTTTCAAACAACTTTGGAATCATGCAGTTTTCTATATGGGCACACAGAAGTCAGAATATATATAGCGGAAAGGGGTGCATATAAGATCCACATTTAGAAAAGCTAGAATGCCAAGAAGAAACTAAAAACAGCTCACACCAAAATACAAGTAAAAGAATCTCTGAATTTTCTTCACAGAATAATTCTGATGACTGTAAATTTCATACCCTTACAACAGGGGGGGAAGCAAGTGGAGTGCCATCTGTTCCCCGACAAAGTACACTAGCCAGGTCAAATCGAAATCCATCCACATGATATTCTGTTACCCTGCCGTTTCACAACAAAACAGAAGAACTAAAAATTCAGATGTATTAACAAGAAATTCATCGACAAAAAAGATACAAGGGATCAGAAAGAAAACATGCACATAACATTCACATAATTGATCCCACACCGGAAATAGTTTTTGATAAACCAATTGTCATTTAATCCACGTAGCTTGATCAAATTAGTAAATTTGAAATAATATCAAAATATAATGAACGTTTCCAAACAATTCTTATGACTAAAATATTTATTGAAGAATCAAGAGAACACCTACAAATCCCAAGATTACTCCAATGCTAAACGATTATATACCTAATTAGGAACTATCATGCTTGTATGTTGGCCATACCAGTGTCTTAGGCTGTCCAGGATGAGCTCCATGACCACAGGATGGTTACAGTTTAATGTGTTCCCTGAAGAATAATAAGATAATGCAACTGAGAGATCTTTGAGTAAGCATGATCAAAATTACATGAAAATAGATCATCATAAAGAATTTCTTGACAATGTTCAGGTCAATGATATAGCTAAGGCACTTGCAGAGCTTCATTGGAACAGCAATAGAGATCAGAAATTGCATTAACATTTCATGTTTTACTTTTAACTCTTCCTCATTGATATTATTATCTGTCATTGAAGTCCAAATATTTCAATTTTGAATGGAATAGAATGTCATTGCGTTGTTTTAAGAAAAAAAATTCAAATGATGTTCATCATTGCTGCTCACAGTAATTTAGGGTTCATGCACATTATAGACGAGTTCTATAGCACAGTTCCACAAAATTAAACCAAAATCTGTTTGAAGGAAACATTGATTTTCTGAGTAGATATTCTAAGTAGATATAGTAGAAATAAAATTATGATGGAAATCTCACATAGACATTTAATAAAATAAAAGGCATTTCTGAAAGTTCGACCAAAAAGTTTCTACAAGAAAGCCAACAAGTAGGGTCTTAAAATTACCACATCCAGAAAAGTTCATATACTGGCAATTGTTGTTTGTGTCCAACATGTAATACACCTGCAAATGGATTGACAGGACACACACTTGAGAAATAAAGAAATTTGCAAATAAGAGTTGCAAATGCTACTTGCACGCGCGGTGGTGGGGGTGGGTGGAAGAATAAAAATGAATTCCCAAATGAAGTAAACGTGAAGTTACTGATATATGTAGTGCAAACAATTAATTACACATCAAGAAAATTGACCAAAAACTTCTAATAATTACAAGATTATTTCAGAAGGATCTAGAAGAAAAAGCAGGTTGCAAGTTCCAAAACCCAGTTAAAACTAAACAAAATTCCTTAAACTAAAGAAATGCCAAAGTTCTCTTATTAAGCATAACTCACCTTGTTATCTATGCCACGGAATGAAGTGGTATAAGGATATTTGTCATCACCCTCATTTGTGTGATTATAGACGACATCCAAAATAACCTGTAGAAAGATAAAGGCATCAATAAAATATTTCAACAAGCATTTCAGACTGCCCATGCAGTCATTCACATGCTAGTTTTTCATTTATACATAAACCTTAATTACAGACTTGCAATATTAGGGGAAAGAGATGCACCCAACTTAAAAAAAAAAAAGGTTCAGTAACTCAGCAAAAATGACAAGATTACCTCAATGCCAGCAACATGCAGGGCTTTAACCATTTTCTTGAACTCCCGAGATGCATTACAAGGTCCTCCACCATCACTAGCATAGCGACTCACAGGAGCAAAGAAGTTTATTGTCGAGTAGCCCCATGTATTTATCTTAAGTAAAAGACGAAATCAATAGATTAACTATTCGTTTGGGAATTAATTGAAAGTCTAAAATGTTCAGATCTAAAGAACTTCCAGTCTAATTACAAGAAGAAGCCATGATATAATAACCCTTGTGAGTTAATATCCATCAAATTATGATCTTTCTCCTATAGAAAACATTTAGTTTCCGGTTTATTCAGCTAAAAATTCAATCATCTATGGTTTCAGCTCAACTGTTCTCCTCACAGCAATCTGTTGTAATAATTTAAAACCAACTGGCATGAAAAAGTCAATTATACCCAGAAATCATGAAGAATCATCATTATAAGTTCATTTTCTTTTCCTAATCCAGCAACATTTATGGATACATAAGCATGATTACACATGCTGATGCATTGCACTTATATGAGCATGTATACAAATTTTTGCTCAATTTAAGGAGCAACCAATTACATCCAAAAATCATGAAGAATGGTTATTTTAAGGGGGGGTGTTTCCAAAACTGATACTTGTTAGCTTATTGCTTATAATTTGGTTATGGGTATAAATTGCTTAGCAGAGCTGGCTGATAAGCGACAAATAAGCAGTGGACCTATTTATCTAAGTTGGTCATAAATACTTATAAGTGGTGAAACAAACAATTTGTAAGTGAGTGAAAAAAGAAAGATACAATTTGATTGGTTTAGAGAATAAATAAAATGATTATTTTGAAGTTTCTAAAGTTAAATATATATTAGTCATTTACTTAGTCAAACCTCAAGTGATGATAAGCAGCTAAAAAATAAACAAGAAATTGCTACTTATTTTAATACAAGTGGAAAGTAAGTTTTGGAAAACATGTCAACAAATTATTTATAATTTAAAAACGGCTTTGAAGGAGGTTTTGACCAACTTATGGTAAACTGGGGCTAGGTTTATTTTCTTTTTCCTAATCCAGGAACATTTATGGATAGGACAAGTAGACATACTAATGCATAGCAAACATATGAGCATAGGAACGGCTTTTTACTTTTTGTCATATATCAAATTTTAAATCTTCTGTTTCTCTGAAATATATTCCATAATAAAAGGATTTATATGAAAGTAAGTCAAACTAACTGAAGCATTTATGACATGGTACAAAGCTCAAAAAGAAAAGAAATATAGGAAAAACAGCAAAGATAAAAAAGGTGAGAAAATGCTTAAAAATAAAAAGCATTTCCTGGCATCATAAAACAATTTCTAACTTATAAAGGCTCAATAGCACATTGAAAAGTTTTGGTTTACCATGTGATCTCGGGGATTTGGGCGCCTCTGAAACTCGAACTCATCAAATTCAAACACAGGCAGCAACTCTACTGCATTGACACCAAGCTCAAGAAGGTGTGGTATCTTAAAATGCATGAAACGAAAAATTGTAAGGACAGCACCCGAAAACAGTAACTGGCTACTTGTCTCAACAGAACAAAGACGAGAGCAAAGAGAAGTCATTTTCTTCCATGAATAACACATGCAGTATAGCAAGATTTAGATACAACTTCAGATTTGATATGTCAGTAATAAACTTAGTGAGCTAATAGACCTATTGTTCCTCAAACACTGACCGAAAAGCATCCCCATGGCAATAATATTAATTCTATCGTAATATATTGAATTGAAGGACCTTTTTTTTTTTCACCTTTGAACAGCAATTATTGATCAGATATTCCAAATCATAAAGTAGGGAAGGTGACAATACTTTGAAAGTTAATAAATACATAAAAGATTGAACACTGTTATTACAGCATATTCAGTCAGTCAAATAGATCATTACCTTTTCAATTACACCAAGGTAACTACCGCGTATTTTTGAATCCAAGGCACTAGATTTATCAGCTGTAAATGCACGAACATTCATTTCATATATAACAAGATCTTTCTGCAAAAGAAATCAGCAAATAAATTGATAAAGAAAAAAAAATGCTATCAAACAAAGCAGTCAAAATATAATTATGGACAAGATTTTCGAACAATGGCAGAAAATCACCCAATAATCAGGTGGTCATGTTCATACAAAAAGTAGCAGTCATTTAATGATGGCAGGGACAAAAACATCACATAATTATCAAATTTCATTCTTTAGTAAAACATTTCAAGGGCAAAGAAAGGAAATCATGTCGTGATTTTACAGCCATCAATGTAACTTTGGCTACCTCCGGAATATTTGGAAGCTTGTAGTTATGTCCCCAATCAAAAGGTGAACTATCAAAATCATAAGTTCCAAGAAATTTAGACGATTTGTGGGTAGAATCTCCAAAATATCGACGACCTTCAATTAGCTTAGCATAAGGATCTAAAAGCACAAAGCTTCTATCAAATCGATGCCCTTGATGCCAACTTTGAGGACCATCCATCCGATAACCATAAAGCACATTGCTCAGAGGTAAATCCTGCTTTTCCAGAATAGTACAAAAAGAATGAATAAGAAATACACAAAGCAGTGATGTTAAAAATAAAAATAGTGCTACAATTTTAGCAGTGATTGAGCTTGATTAGGTATATCAGATATAAAGTACGCTCTTCTTGTTCCCTCATTTCCAGTAAGGAGCAATTTTGTTGCGAGTAAAACAAAAATAGAATAAGAAAAGGACAGGCTTTAATTTCAGCCAATAACTTCATGAAGGTCCTGCTTTGTAGTGTAACAGTATGACTACCTTAACAAATATGTGCCAAACATCTCCTGTTTTATTCGCACGAGGATCCAAAGCCAATTCAATCATTCCAGAATCCAGCCTATCATGTGCTTCCCCAGGACATAGTGAACAAACAAAGCATTATGTAAAGCAGATCAGCACAAAAGAAAACTTATCAATGAACCAACTATAAATAAGTTCACAATGTCATATATATACCGAACAAAGTCAACAGAAAACCACAAAAAATTTCCTCCTAACCTTCTCTCAGAAGAATAAAAGCCAATAGACAGACAGCAATTTCATCTAAAACTTGAACCAGTGGGCAATTGAGTAACAATGAGGAAATGCAATTACATCTGGCATACCGTATGTATAACCATTAACTAGTGAAAGAAATTTTAAAAGCATAAGCATCAGACAGCTTCTCCTAAATATTACTACACCCTCAGCAGGGAAAATACAGAGGAAAGAAACCATCTACATTCAAAAGAAAAATGCATAGGAAGCACTCAACTACACCCGTTGACAAGGTCTGGGCCTCCATTCCACTAACTGAGTTACTGAGTTCCACAAATCTAAAAGAAATTCCACTAAAAGAAGAAATGAGAGATTTCTTCTATTCAATGACAACGACAGACCACCCATAAAAGGAGAAATAACAAACAAAAACAATTGAACCATTACCTATCGGGAAGGGAGAGGCAAAGAGTGACTGAAGTAGCATGCTGTGAAAATATAGCAAAATTGACTCCATTATCAACTTTTGAGACGCCCAGCGGAAATGCCTGACCGGGGAAGGTTATAAAAGATGGAAGGGATTCTGTCATCGGAGCTTCTTCCTAGAATCATTAAACAGCAAATACGAACATGACATAAACCGTAACCAATAAAGAGTGCGTGATCTTTTGAAAATAGAGATACAAGTAACTGCCTGAAGCACACGCTCCTGAGCACCACGACCGTAGACACCGAGTGTTCTACGTTTGCCTCTACTTTTAGTCTGCCAAAACGATCCAGTCATGTATCTCAATATTTTAAAAAAAAATGGAAAAGCATAATCAAGAGGTTCGAATTCCTACCTGACTGAAAATCCGATGATCAGTGCTAGCAGAGCGTTGTTTACAAAACTTCAATCTAAAAAGAGACTAACCAGAGTAAATAAAAAAATTGTATAATTCTGCATTGATATACAAAAGTAAAGAAATCAATAAGCGGCATTACCCCATGTCGGATGCAAGAGAAGCAGCAGGAGAAGAAGAAGAAGAAGAAGAGACAATGCCTGCGTTGTTATTTGAGAAAGGTAAAGCGAAGAGAAGCATTTTACCGGCGTAAGTGGAATCATAGGGAAGTGGAAGCAGTGAGCGAAGCATATTTCCGATTCCTTTTTGGATTGACGATTACCAAAAATAGGATTCCAACTTTTCTTCGTTTCTGAACCAGTAGAACAACAAAAGGAACTTTTTCCGTTTGGAAAGTGAAGCTTCAACGGAAAGATTATGAAAAGGCTTTGTGATTCTGGAAATTGGAAAGAGATGAATTAGTATGCTCACTGCCACGTGAACGGTTACTTTTCACGTAGGAGTCCCGAGCTATGCATTTATTGACACGTGGCCGTTACCTCTTCCAAGATATAGTGAGTATTTACGGATCCTGATTTCTTTGACATTGCGAAATATCTCTGCTGCCACATGCATATATACTATTATACAATCAAACATAATGGTAGATCCAATAATCTTACTGTCCTTTTATTTTTATATATTTTTAAAGGAAACAGTACATGGGATATTAACTCAGTACACTTGCATTGAAAAAAAAAAAAAAATCAGGCAGTGCGTCAAATAGACTTTGATCTCCATTGTTGCAGCATAATGCAAAAAGAGACTACAAAAATAAAAAATTACATTGGTTCACAAAACCTCACTAGTGACTATTGATTATGTAGTAGCGGTTGGTCAGCCTGCATGCTGGCCTTGGACGATCCAGTTCCAGTAGATGATGTTACATCCCATGGAGCAGTAAAGCCATCACCTACAGAATAATCAACCTCCTCATAAGCTTGTTCATTAATGGGGGCTGCTGATCTTATCCCTTCTAACTCAATTGCAACTGTCTTCATGGTAGGCCTCTTTTTCCCATTCAAGTTCAAGCATCTTTGTGCTAGTTCAGCCATTGCTATTATCTCTTTTTTCCCACCCACTTTGGCAACTTGCGCGTCCAGAATTTCAAACAGATTATTCTCCTCCATTGCAGTAAGGAAATAAGTAGCTAAACTTCTCTCCTCAACCGTTCGCATCCAAGATATGGGTTTTTGCCCAGTCAAAAGCTCAACTAGAACAACTCCAAAGCTGTAAACATCGCTCTTCTCTGTAAATTGGCTTGACTGGAAGTACTCAGGATCCAAATATCCAAATGTTCCTTGCACTCTAGTAGTCACATGTGTTTGATCAATTGAAACTGACTTTGATGTCCCAAAATCTGCTACTTTTGATCTGTACTTTTCATCCAAAAGAATGTTGGAAGACTTGATATCCCGATGATAAATAGGGATGGAAGCTGCTGAATGTAAATAGAATAAAGCACCTGCAACTTCTGTAGCAATCCGTAGCCGCATTTCCCATGTAATTGGAAATTCATCATTTTGGTTATGAATATAATGGAAGAGTGTTCCATTGGGGATGAACTCATATACTAGCAGAGGAACTTCTGTTTCCAGGCAGCAACCGATTAGCTTAACCACATTTCTATGGTTAATCTGCGATAAAATCACCACTTCATTGATAAACTGGTCAAGCTTGTCTTCATCCACTACTTTAGATTTCTTAACAGCAACAACTCTCCCATCTGTCAACATTCCTTTGTAAACAGTTCCCTGACCTCCTTGGCCAAGAATTCTGTTCTTATTATAGTAATCAGTTGCCTTTTCTAGTTCAGTGGAAGTAAATAGCTTAGTTTGGTCAACATTATGTTCTGTGGAAGAGAGTTGCTGTTGTAATAACAATCCGCCATTCCTTTTGAAGAACCTTTGCTTGAGCTTCGTGGCCTTCCTTCTCTTGATTAATTTGTACAACAGCCATAAACTGAAAAGAAATAACAGTAATCCAAGCCCTGATGCACAACCTGAACAACACAAAAGTTTATTCCATTCAAGAACTTAATTTTTCACATTTTAGAATGTATATTATGTTAAAATATAAGCTTCCATTCTGGTTAATCAATTTGTATGATGAAGAAACTTGCATACCTATAATGATGAACTTCACTCGAGACTTTCTGATTGATGGGGGAGTTCGGTAGCACCATGTGGTCGTACCGGTGATGCCATCAGTACTATAAAAGTTCTCATATCCAAAAGGACAAGAGCAATTGTAGCCTCCTGGTGTATACATACAATACAATCGACATGTATACTTACACCAGCGAAAATCTGCCATATATAATGAATGTAGACGTTAAACTTGTATCATCACAAATAATTCTAGCCATATTTATATATCTGTTTTCTTACCTTGACATCCGCTGCAAATGCAGACTTGATTTGTGTTGAGTTCTTTCCAACAGTATCTACTGTCAGAGGTGCAGTTTACTATAAGCTTTCGACTGATATCGCAAAAACCTTGATCAGCTGCCCAGTCAAGTGTTGCAGGTACGTGATCCACATCGTTCAGATCATCGAGGTTCCTTGATGCAAACCAATTTTGGTTAGCCATGAAGGCAGACTTGCATCCCTTATGTTCTGTCCCATCAAATGGGTTCATCATGCTCACGTTAAAAGATTGCATGTAAGGAGGAATGGTGGCCTGGCAGCAGTCGATTCCATAGCACCCATTAGCCTTAGCTATAGAACCGTCTCTACGGCAAATTGACAGGCAGCCACCGACTATATTTCTGTTAGGACCTTCGAAAAGCCTAGCATAGTTGTCGCAACCCATGGCTGTGAACCTGTTGGAAGCATTTGAAAACACAAAAGGGCTGTTTAATAGATTGACCCATGAAACATTTGAGGCTTTGCTGCAGTTCGAATATATAATCGGATTATTGACTAGAATTTGTCCTGATGAAGCATCAAGCAATGAAACATCAAGCAATTCCATATTGATGCTTGTTAAAAAAGGCTTAGGAGGTGAAAAGGAGTTGTTGCAAATTACTTCAAAACTTTTATTCAGATAACAACCTTTTCCAATTCCAAATGGGAACCCAAAAAAAATACCACCGCAATCATTTTGACAAGCCTTCGCCAATACAGCTTGGGCTAAACATATTACAACGCCAATTATGTTAATTTTCTCAACCATATTTCTCTCCATTCTCTAGCAGTTGGAGATCAAGTTAAGCTACGAGAGCCCTTTGAAGTTTCTTTATACCTGCATTTCTTCTTCTACTTGATCCTATATATCCAATTTTGCAGCCACCCAAGGTTGAATTAATAACCTTGACTCAGTCTCCCTACCATAGTGTTGTTACTAATGAAAAAGATATTTTATTTTTTGACCATTTAGCATCACTCATTCTTTAAAATAATTATTTCTTATCCTTAATGATTGAATTATCCACGAATTGTAAACAGAATGAAACATCAAAGTAGAGGTAATCATTTAAAACTTGAATGAGATGAAATTGACTTGTAGCCACCATAAATTGGTGGGGCCTGCGGAGCAGTTAACAAAATTTGATGGAATTTGATGGGGCCTCTTCACTACTTTACATGAAAAAATTAAAAAAAAAAAATTTTTGGTAGGGCCTGTGCACACCAGGCCCCCACGTGCGTCCGCCAGCACAATATTACTATTCTTTCAGCAACCAGTCAAAGAGAGGTTACAGGACTCTGAAAAGAAAACCCAAAAAGTGAAACATGTCCATATCCAACTAGTGATTGTTATACTGTACAATCCCTTTCTTCTGGGATGATTCTGGTTTTATCACCAGGATACAGAAAATAAAAAGAACATGTATCCTCAACCCATTTCTGTTCGTATGATTTATGACAAATAACAATAAACACATCTAATCCCTTATGGTCAGTGAATTCAAGTTAGAATCTGTATGTCATCAAATTTCAACATATACGATTGAAACTTGCTAATTTGTTTATTTGAAAAAAAAACACTCAAGCTTTCTAATTTGGCTTATTTCTAAACAAATTAGAGTCAAATATGAGAAATTTCATAAACATAATTAATGCATGCCTAATCTAAGAATCACAAGTTCTAAGACAAATAGATGGACACAATTACAGAGAGATTGACAATGCGTGAAAAATCAGTTACATGATTTTATTATCTGTTAAAATTAAAAGACATGAATTCAAATGCAAGATAACAAAAGCATTTTTTGTTTGATAACAATACTACAAAATCTCAAGCATTTGTACATACATGTACTCAGCGATTAGCTATACTTCTATTCAATGACCCAGTTGAAGATGAAGAAACTTCCCAAGAATCTGTATTATAGTCCCCCCCAATGGGATAATCAACCTCTTCGTAATCTTGCTCATTAATGGAGGAAGATGCTCCTTGAGATGCTCTTACCCCTTCTAACTCCATTGCTACTGTCTTCATGGTCGGTCTCTTCTTTCCATTTAAAATCAAACATTTTTGTGCTAATTTAGCAATTGCAAGAATCTCATCTCTCCCACCCTCTGACAACTCGAGCATCCACAATCTCAAATAAACGATTCTCCTCCATGGAATGTAGAAAATATGTCACTACACTTCTCCCTTCAACTGATCGTGAAAAAGAAATGGGTTTTTCTCCTGTTAAAAGCTCAACAAGAACTACTCCAAAGCTATAAACATCACTCTTATCTGTAAATTGGCTTGATTGGAAATGCTCAGGATCCAAGTATCCAAATGTTCCTTGCACTCTTGTAGTCACATGTGTTTGATCGATTGAAATTGTCTTCGAAGTCCCAAAATCTGCTACTTTTGCTCTATACTTTTCATCCAAAAGAATGTTGGAAGACTTGATATCTCGGTGATAGACAGGTATTGAGGCTGCTGAATGTAGATAGGATAAGGCACTAGCCACTTCTGCAGCAACCCGCAAACACATTTCCCATGTGATTGGAAACTCGTCATTTTGGTTATGAATATATTGGAAAAGTGTTCCATTAGGGATGAACTCATAAACTAGTAAAGGAACTTCTGTCTCCAAACAGCATCCAATTAGCTTAACTACATTTCTATGGTTAATTTGGGATAAAATCACCACCTCATTGATAAACTGGTCAAGCTTGTCTTCATCCACTACTTGCGATTTCTTAATAGCAACAACTCTCCCGTCCGTCAACATTCCTTTGTAAACAGTTCCCTGGCCTCCTTGACCGAGAATTCTACTTGTATGATAGTAGTCAGTTGCCTTTGCTGTTTGCTCAACATTATTTTCTGTAGAAGATAGTTGCTGTTGTAATAACAGTCCACCATTCCTTTTGAAGAACTTTTGCATGGCCTTTCTCCTCTTAATCAACTTGTACAACAGCCATGATGCAATTAAAAATAACAGTAGCCCAAGACCTGCTGCGCAGCCTGCACAACCATAAGATATATAATATATCATCAAGTTCAGTCACCACAGTGAACTTGCAACACGATTCTTGAATTGAAAGACCATGATAAATTGATAATTGTCAATGTTTAATGTCAATATATAAAAACAAGAGTTTCTCTACACAACATACCAAATTTCACTTTTTCGTAACAAAACTCATTTCTTAGGGGAAAAATACAAAGAAGTATAGTAGATACAGAGTTTCGTACCTATAACAATTGTCTTGGCCCGTGATTTTTTACTTGGTGAGATGAGATATGAAGGGTAAGATTTGCCAGTTATATTTTGATAATTCTCAGTCGGACAAGATGAGCAACTGTATCCTCCGAGAGTATACATACAATACAGTCTACACGAATAGTCTCCTGGGTTGCATTTGCTTGAATCTATAACATAAATACACATTCAGTTTATGTATAAACGAAAGAATTATTATGGAGATTAATAAGAAAGCCAGAAAAGAAAACAGTATTGTACCATTACATCCCGTGCAAATAGAGACTTGATTTGTGCCAACCTGTGCCCAGCAATATTTAGAGGTACAATTGACATATGGTGTTCTAGTTTCCCTAAAATCACAATAGCCAAAATCACTTGCCCATTCGAGCAGTGCAGGGACATAATCCATTTGACGCACTTCATCAGGAGTTGTACCGTTATAATGAAACCATCGTTGGTCAATCATGAAAGTAGACTTGCAAGCACTCCTGTTAGGATCAGTATTCAAAGGACTTATCATGTTTGTCTGAAAAGACTGAATGTTGCGAGGAATAGTGGTCTCGCAGCAACTGAAGCCATTGCAACCAGTAATATTTTGATTTTCTCTTGAACAAATCGACAAACACCCTCCAAGCGTGCTACCATTCTGAACAAACATAGCATGATTATTGCAGCCCAAAGCCACAAATCGATTATACTCATTTGAAAAGATGAAAGGAGTGCCTGCTAGAGAAACTCCTGAGCTGTTGGAGATTTTGCCGCTGCAGTTTGAGTGGATTACTGGATTATACACTAATATCTGGGTGTCTGATGCAATGGCCATCAGTTGGGGACAATAACTTATTTGTTGTAATTTCGAAAATTAATTTCAAATTTGGATAACACAATTTCGAATTTAGTGTATATTGAAAACTATTTATAAATTTGGTGTGTTTTTTGCTGATGTAGAATCAGTACACCAGTTGGACTGGCGCAATGAACTATAGCGTCATTTCAAGTGGCGCAATGAAATGTCTTTGTTCAACCAACTGCTGAGACAAGATTTCATTGCGCTACTTGAAGTGGTGGCACTACAAGATTTCATTGTGCCAATGTACCACTTGAGTGGTACAATGAAACAACGTGCTGACACGTGACACTACAAGTGGCACAATAAAATGAGGTGCCGACACATGGTATTACAAGAATTCATTACGTCACTTCAAGTGACACAATGAAATATATTCATTTTGCTTTTTCAAATGCTGAGTTGGTTTTCTCTGTGCTACTTAAGTTGGCGCAATGGTCCATTTCTCAACTTGGACTGGCGCAATGAAAGTCAATGGTCACAAAAACACACCAAATTCGGAATTTCCATTTTTTCCATACCAATTGTGTTAATATTTTTATAATCTACACCAAATAAGCTATTGTCCCCATCAGTTGCATGTCTATGCTATTTAAGAATCGCTTCAGATTCGAAGAAGGGTTTCTGCAAGTTACCTCGAAATGTTTATTCAAGTAACACCCTTCTCCAATTCCAAACGGGAAATAAACGGAAACCAGGGCCGTCTCACAAGTTTGAGAGGCCCTGTGCGAATTATAATTATAAAATAAACATTTTATTTTAAATTGTGATATGGACAAACATTTTTATTTTTTAGTGAGCATTTTCATAAATTTTACAACGTAATGACCTATTTAAAAAAACGAATTTTATTGACAAGTGTTAATTTTACAAAATAAAGTGTGGAAATATAAAATATGAAATTTACAATGTATGCACCAATGTCTGTTTATAATGACAGCAAAGCTTGGTGGACATTGATAAAAAAATGTAGAATATGAAGTCCATCATTTAAGATTTTTTTTTTAGTAAGGAAATTTGATTGGAGAAGAAGAAAAAGAGAAGGGGAAAATTTTAATTTGGTAATTTTCATTAAACTTAAGGTTATTTTGGTTTGAGTCAATATTTTAATTCCACGTGTAATCGCGTGTTATACGCATGCGGTTTCATTTGTTTGCATGTTACTCGCTACAAATAACCAACCTCATAAATTCAAATTTTTCTTTATTTTTATTATTATTATTTTTTGAGAAAGGGGGCCTTTGTTTAATGGTGGGGACCCTGTGCGGTGAGCTAAATTGCACAGGGCCTTAGCCGGCCATGACGGAAACGCCACCGCAAGTTTGTTGATAGGCTATCGCATTTGCTTGAGATGATTGGGTATGGCATCCTAGTATCCAAATAACTAGAAATAGTGAAATTGTTGTCATCCTCTATTTCTCTGCTTATACTCTTTGATTTGAATCAAAGGGTAAAGGGATATAAACCCAAGCTTCAGGGGATTACGTGCTTCATTGGAATAAGGTAGATGTGTTAGATTTTTCTTTGGTCGTCTTTCCAGTCCAATTCAAGCATACCAAAGTTGAATACCAACACAATTATTATTAGGGTTGAAAAATCTTCTATTAATCACGTAATAGAATTACAGGATGAGCAACTCTCACTCAACAACAAAAAACAACCCTCTCTACAACAATTTTCTCTCTACAAGAAACACCATCTTCCTCTCAACACTCTCTCTGATTTTACTCTCTACATTTCTGCCTCCTATATCTACAAATTACATAAACAACAATATATTTACAGAAAGAGTATCACTATTTTTACAATAATGATGGGAGACATGCATAATGATGTTGGAAGACTTAATTATGGTGTTTGTTGACTTGACAAAAGTTGGTATCCAAGGTTGGAGGCTGGATACTCAACAATTATCAATAGTGAAATAGTAGAAACCAAAATGAAATGGCTTTGAACTCATTACATGTTCAAAATTCAATAAGCTGTCCTCGCTCTCAGCTTTATCGGCCATGTCCAAACTCCAAACCTCTTGGGAGAAAATGTTTCCCGCGGTTCGCCACTTCCTATCGTCTCCGGATCAGGACCAAAGAAAACGCAATTTATGTTCACTCACTCCTTGGACTGCTAAAATGGGCCGGGCCGAATGAAGATCCAAACTCTAATTTGAATAAAAAATTAAATATCTAATAGAGGGCACTAACGGTCGCTTGCCGGCTAGGATAGATATAAAACAGGAATCAAACTAACAGAAAGAACTACCGCGTGCCGCAAGTGCCATAGCCGCCGCGGGAAACTGTTGGCTTCTCAAGCATAGAGCATTGGCTGTGTATCTCCTAACTTCATCAGATTTTAGCTTTCTCACTTCCCTCTGTAAGTCTTATGCTTCTTTCTTTCTTTTTCTCTCTGCCTTTTCTCTCCTTTCCTAACTTTTTCAGTCAATCATTTCAGCTTCAAGCGGATTTAATTAGCTTTATAATGTTCATGACAGGATTTTTAAGTTGATTTTTAGACAAATACACAGTAAACATGCTCTGATGGCACTTCGTTTTGAGGTATAGTCTTTAAGTTTGACTATAGTTTCATGTTGTGGCATTTGAGTTGGGCAAGTGGAGAATAGGAAAAAAATTTCGATTCTTTGATTAATTATTTGCAAAATGTTGATTGGTTCTCTCTAATGTTTCACTTCTAATACATTGGTTAATTTCTATTTTTTTACTATGATTGTTTAGGATTTATTTTGCAACATGTTTCTCCACTTTACAGGTTCTTGGGAGGTTTAATCGAGCTCGTGCCGCTCGATTGACACTTCCTCACTTCGTGTGCCAGACTCCTCTGTTTATGCCTGTAGGCACTCAAGGTTAGACATTTTTAGAGCATTTAATCATTAGTATTGGTATCAAAGTACATTGTTCTTGTCCATTTTGAGGTAATTTAGATTCCTGTGATATTTATAACAGACATTTTCTGAATCCTTTTTTTGCAGGGACGATTAAAGGTTTGACAACTAATCAGCTTGAGGAAATTGGTTGCCAAATAATTCTTGGGAATACGTATCACTTGGAACTCCGTCCTACATCTGAGCTAATTGATGACTTAGGGGGTCTTCATAAATTTATGAACTGGCCTAGAGCGATGCTCACAGATTCTGGTGGCTTCCAGATGGTTGTTTATATCATCTTACTTACGCATTATAAGAATGATTTCTGTTTTAGTTTAGAATCCTTTTTTCCTTTTTGTTGTTCTTAGTTCCTTTTATTCTTCTATTTTTGTCATTTTGTTCCTTATGCATATTAACTAGAAATCTGCAATTTGAACTATGAAACATCTGTTTCTGAATTTTACTTATGGTCATTCCATGAAATTTTGTTTGTTCAGAAATCTCTTCTTTGGCTGTTTTCTAGTTTTAGATTGTGGAACAGATAACCTGGTAATCTAAAGCTCAAATTTCACTTTTTCACTTTTCTTATTTCAGGTATCATTATTGCATTTAGCTGATATCACAGAAAAAGGTGTGACCTTTCAGGTATTTATTAGTAAACTATTTTGCTAATTTCCATATATCCACACATTCAAACAAAAAAATAGTCTTACAAACTTAAATACAAATTTTCAGTGGTATTGCGTCATTATCCTATTTGCAATTCTGGAATTAATGTTGTGGATTATATAAGTGAAGTTTTGTTGATGTGTTGTTTTGAACTATGATAATTTTCTTACTGAATTCATTATGCCATCAACTACGTTTGAGAAACATGTTAACATTTTATTTGTATTGGATTATGCTTGTTGTTGAAAGTTAAAACTACATACTCAATTTATAAATGCTTCTTGTTTCCATCTGAATTGGAGTAAAATGTGAGGTTACACTTTATTTTAACCAATAACTGCATTTAGAGCTTCTTCTTTTTCTAATAATTTGGGAACACTTTCTTGTCTGTTCTTTACCTGTCTCATCGTGGATTTCTCACTTATCTCCTGCCTACATATGTTGTTCTTCTAAGAGGGATTACTTTGTTATTGCTTTGAGAAGTCTTCCTTCTTTCTATTGTACTTTTTCTTATCTTGTTTTACCAAGCAATAGGGCACGCATTATTTTATTTTTGCTTGTAAACGACACGTTCATTCTTGGTTCAGTCACCAGTTGATGGAAAGCCAATGCTTCTAACACCAGAGGAATCAATTCAAATCCAAGTAAGTGACATTGCCTTAGCATTGGATACAGTTCTAGAGTAATTTTTATCTTTTTTGCATGCCATGGTGTGCATAATTCTATTCACTGGACATTGACTGACAGTTAATTAAGTTTCTAGGTTCTCTACAAGCTTCCATTTCTTAATTCCTTTGAATTGTTTTCCTCCTACAAAATAGTTTGTGCCCTGGGTATCTCAAGCAACTCTAAGTTTTTGTGACATGTTTTGCAGAACAGAATTGGTGCTGATATTATTATGGCTCTTGATGATGTAGTGAAAACCACCATCACTGGTCCGCGGATTGAGGAAGCCATGTATCGCACTCTCCGCTGGATAGACAGATGTATATCAGGTAGGTCTTTCTATCATGCCAAATGCTTGTCTTAAAGAACATATAAATTCAGAAAGCTTGTTGATCTAATTTGATAGGTTGCCAACTCAAGTCTTGACTAGGAATGATTTGTAATTGTCTTATGAATTGACTTGGTTTAATTGAGCTAGAACAACTGCACTCTAGGATCTTTGTTCTTTTGATTATTCTAAAGCTGATGTATGATCTTAGGGAGAAAACCCAAAGAGCCAAAAAGAATTGAAATTTCTTTAAACATACTTATATTTATATAGGCATGTTAAAAGCCAGACCTGTCTATGACAAGGAAAGAGAATACCCAGAGTATTCCAAGTAACTACCATCTAAGTTCTATCCAAATATACACTAGTAAAGCCTCTAACTGGTGGTCTCATAACAAAACCCATCATGAAATTGAATGTAATGGTATTTGATTTTATTATGTTTTGCCAAATTCTGAACTAAGGGCCCTATTTAACCTCACCATAAGTTGTTAGCATAGATGGGTTTTCATTGTTTTTTTTGCTCATTTTGTTTGCAGCACACAAGAGACCAGATGAGCAAAATTTATTTGGCATTGTTCAAGGTGGTTTGGATCCTGTGTTGAGGTGAATTTAGTTTTTACTGCTATCTTCTGCTATAACTATATCGAATATTGTTAGTCTAAAATTCCTTTTTCTTGTACTTGTTAATATTCTCACTATACAGTTTATATCTTAATTAGGGATATATGTGTTAGAGGCTTGGTGGAGCGGAATTTACCCGGGTACGCTCATTAACTTTTTTCCAGAAACACAAATGAGGATGACTGATACTCATGATCATCACTGCTGTAAAATATTAGTTACCACTTCCCAAATGAATTCGACATTTCAACTTTTGAAACTTTCTTATTGATTGAATTGTTACTATTACTTGTATCTTGAATTTAAATAAGCTGTTAAATTACTTTTAAGGGGTGATGGTAGTACTAGTAGTGTAACACCCTATAGAACAGTCAAAGCTTGGTAAAGTGCTGCACTTTTTTGTTTCTCATTTCTGTTGCTTGATTCTCCAATCCAGAAAACCCACTTCTGGCCTCCTTATGTTTTTTTTTTTAACTCAAACTGCTAATAAAGTGAACAACTTTTAATTTCACTTAATATTGGTGCTAAAATCAAGTAATGAGTATAAAAATGTGTGCTAATTCTGTAAGGCTTTCAATATATCATCTTTTCATACGATAGCTGCGTTTTGTAATTTAGATAATGCTGTTTGTGCCTCGGTTTTCGATGCCTGTTGAAAAAATTTGCATAGTACATGCCTACACATTACAGCTAGAACAGTCCTTCTTCTGCTGCACACATATCTGTTACTGCACCAATTTCCCTGGTTTAAATCTATGTCACAAGCCATTCTCTTGACTGTCAACTTGTTTTTGCCAGTGACCTTTCATGCCTTTTTATAATTATAAGTATAATGTTGAATCCTATTCTCACATAGCACTTGCCAAAGCAATTTCTGGGACCCCTTTGTGAATTCAAAACTAAATAAATAAATAAAGACAAAATAAAGCATGGGCATGCTGGCATGTAATTTTCCGAATACACAGCTCCTTCATGGAAAAAGGCTACTGCTGCGTAATCCACTAATCCGTGAAAGAACATGATGCAATATATGTTTGTATCATTGTATTAACGGGATTAATCACCATTGTCAAAATATGAGATATTGTTGCCTATTCCAGATGGATTTTCTTCTCTATGGTCTCCTGTTAGAGCTAATTTTACCTTTTTTTTTCAATTATGTTTTGATAAAAGTTATATTTTTTTCTACCATTGTATTTTGGTGATAAAGAAATCCTCTTAATTTATGTCTAGGACAGCTATGCTATTGGTGGTCTTGCAGGCGGTGAAGATAAGGATTCATTTTGGCGTGTTGTCGCTCAGTGTACAGCTGCTTTGCCTGAAGATAAACCTCGATATGTTATGGTAATATGAGTTCTTATATTTCTATCTCATTCTTCAAACTACGTTTGTTCTTTTCTAACATTTTTTTCCCTTTCATGATCACCAACTATTTCAGGGTGTTGGTTATCCCCTGGATATTGTTGTTTGCAGTGCCTTAGGTGCAGATATGTATGACTGCGTATATCCCACTCGTACTGCTCGATTTGGCACAGCTTTGGTACCAGAGGTGGGTTATTGTTTCTAATTTTACAAATTATAGGGAACTGCATTATTTACTACAATCTCATGTTGATTATTTGTCAGACTGTTTTCATTGTTAGTCAGTTGACTTGTCTGGTCTCATGCAAAGTACATGAATGAATAACTGAGCCTGTTCTTCAGGTGCTTAAACAGTTGCTGTTTATGTTGTGAGGAATGCTGTTATGTTTACTTTTGTACATTCAGTCAACCAAGGGAACTCATTTGGATTTCTTAAATGTATATTTGCTTTGATTCTTACCATTATTGGTCAAAATGGCTGTTTTTGAAACTATTCTTGCTGTTGTAAAATCCTGCCCTGTATGATAAATATAATTGTATTGATCACACAGCACATGTCATGCAGGGAGTGCTGAAGCTAAAAAACAAAGCAATGGCTGATGACACTCGTCCAGTTGATCCTTCGTGTGGTTGCATGGTTTGATAGTATAAAACACTTATTTCCTTAAGCCATTTAGTTTACTAATTGTTGATGCAATGTGTCATTGCATTTGAAATTTTCTGCGTATAGGTGTGTAAAACGTATTCAAGGGCCTATATTCATTGTCTTGTCACAAAAGATGCAATGGGATCACAGCTTCTGTCATATCATAATTTGTTTTACATGATGAAGGTACAATCAATAATTTATAATTCTTGAATTTTGTTTTATTTATTTGTAACTGAGACAAAAAATGCTTTCTTGCAGCTTAGCAGAGATCTACACTCATCAATCGTTGAGGGAAGATTTCCAGAGTATGGGTTCCTTGTCCTGTTCCACGAATTTCTAATTGTGGTTCTAATGTTGTAGTTCTCTCTATGCCATTTTTATGATGTCATGACTGATATTTCTTACACCCTTTTTTTTCCTTCCTTTTTGCAGATTTGTCTGTAATTTCCTCCAGAAAATGGTAAGTCTTAGACATAAAATTTTGTGTCAATATGTTTGTGCATGTGATTAGTGGAACAGCAGGCTGGTTAGAGGGATACTTCATTTACAACTTGTTAGCTTGCAGGGGAAATTAATGTCCATAAACTGAATGGCTGTGGCTAGATTTTAGCACATAATGCAATGTTATGCAGCATGATTTGGAATTCATATAGCTAACCCCAAGTTTCAGGGCTTTTGTTGTTGATTCAACTGGTCTATGAGTTGTCAGTTTGGCATACTCAGTTTGCGCTCTTGCAAGTCAAAAGATGCTATCCCATTCATTGGTAGAGTACATAGACTGCATTTTTATCATTGAAGTTCATTACGCTGCCAATTGTTAACACGATGTCAAACTTCACAGTATGATTTAGTGGGTGGATGGACTTTGGGGAAAAATTACAAGGAAAAGTGAAATAAGTGAAATGATAGTAATGCAGTCTAAAATTCACACATGCCTTGGCCCTAAAGATTTGTTCTTGTGTTGTAGTTTCCGAGAGGAGATGTCCCTGAATGGGTCTGCAATGCGATGGATGTTGCTGGAATCGATATTTCATCATGCTGTGCTCCTTTCTCTCACTTAAAAGAATCGGGTGTTTTTGGGAAAAAAAAAGAAAAAGAATCGGGTGTACAAAAGAGTATATCAGCGAAGAACAACATTCCGGAAATTCTGACTTGAAGAGAGTAATTTAATTTTGAAGAAGGTATAGTTAACACAATGCAGCATAAATTTTCTCTCTTATGCTGTGTCCACAGGAATTATACAGCATTTTGGCCATCTCGTCTAGTTGTTGTTGGGTATTGAATTTAGTACGGGTCAATTGATTTTGTGCAAAATCGACATTCATCTCACGCAATCTGACGGATGTAACATTTATGTTAAGAGTTCTCCTTATTTTGTAATCGATCCCACTTACACCTTCTAAATTGCGAGGAATTTTGTTTTATTTTTCCTGTTTTCAGTATGATGTATTAACAAAAGAAGGAAAAGGAAAAAGACATTGTTAACAGAAATGAGTTTTGATATTATTTTTTTTGGGGGGGGTTTGAAATTGAAAGCAAGAATGACATTTTCAAAGCATGAGCTATGGGTGTGAAAGCTACTTTTTGTAGGTTGGACAACTAAGTCCAACAATGCCATATTATTTTAAAGCAATGTGAATTCTGCTCTATCAATCAAAATCTACTTTTGATTTTGAAATAGCGATTCTTCCTATTCCTCACTCCATAAAACTTGAATTTTTTTTTTTTTTAACATAGCCATAAAACTTGAATTAAACAAAGAAATATTCTGTTTATTTGACTTTTCCAACCCTTATTTTGGACATCTCTCTTAAAAGTATAATACTATATTTTATGGAGCTATCCTCTTGTCCAAAACGTGCACTAATTTCCAATGTTTTAAATAGTTTAATAGTAATCCTCAACTATTATGCCTTTATATATATATAGAATAAATTAAAATCATAATGCTTAATAAGTGTAATGAAAGTGACTGCTATTACGCATAAAATGTGTTCAGTAGTTTTGTTTGAATTGTTGTTTCTGAACAAAATTTGGTTTGAAGTTATTATTAAAATTTTATATAATATGATTGGAAATATTCTGAGAATAATTTTTTTAAAAAAAATCCTCAAGGAAACCGATTCCGGCGTGCTGTTTTTTGACTCTCATGTATGGTACATAATAAATGGAATTAGTTTACAAATAAATAAAATTTTATTTAACTATAACTCTCATTTCTGAAGAACAACAAAAATAATATCCACTTACTACCAAAAAGCTCTTAAATTAAAGCCTTCTGCCTTTAATGGACGATTAATCATACAAAAAAAATGGAATTGAAATTCTTAACCTGTCTACTGACTACACCATCAACATAACGATATTCAAAGATAAACTAATACATCCCTATCAATTAATTATCAATTGTATCTGTCTTTTATTTTACTACTAAGTTTTATAAGACTCTCATCAATTAATAATTATTAAAATTAAATAGCATAAAAATAGAAAATGAAGTTAGAACATGATTTTTTATTTTTGCTCGTGGGATTTGAATGCCGACAGACAGGTGTCAAAAGCATAACAGCTCAACCCTGTTCCTTGCAAAGCAACAATAAGGTCGGTGCCATTGTGGAAATTTTACATCCTTCTCTTCCGCCTCCATAACTCCTGTCTTCCATTTTAGGTAGACTCTTTTGCGCACGTGCTGGACCTTAAATTAAAAGTTACAATGATTTACAACAAAAAAATTTCAATTTTCACGTGAAATTCAGAAGTTTGATTCTTTTAGTAGAAAGTAGAAACTCTATTTCTTTGTTTAAAAAAAAAAAAAAAAGTAGAATCTCTATTTTTCTTATTAAACTTCATTTATGTTTCTCTAACCTATTAGAGTAAATCTAATCCTAATATCAGTTGGACTTATAACAAGGTATAGTGTTTAAACAAATATATTCTCCATTCATAGGAATTCAACTCTCAACTTTTACTTAAATTGTAAAAGTATCGAATCACTTGTACCGATATATAATTCGTATGAAATGAAAGAATTGTTGGATAAATTAAAAAAAAAAAAGAAATAAAAGAATTGTAAATTCTTTTATAAATGTTACAATAAATTCAAATTTTCAATTTATTTTTGAAAATTGAATGTGATTTTTTTTTTTTTTTTTTACCAAAGAAAATTGAATGTGATGAGAGTGGAAACATAATTTTACTAAATTACATGTGTACATATTACTGGTATTTGCCTTCACATACAAATTTTTTTTTTTTTAATTATGAAAAAATTGATTTAATTCTGTTCAATACCATAGCATTGAATCCATAAAATTGAAATTTGAATTGGTTGGAATTGGGGGCATAGAAAATGAAAAGGGGATGAGCAATGAGTTGTGTTCTTTTGAAACAAACACATTTAAGAGGCTGCCATGTTTAGAAGTGCCCTCTCTTTCAACCCTACACCTCTTTAAGGTTTGCCTGTCACCATTTTTGTTCATCTAGCCCATTTTTGTTATGTACTATCCTCCATGTTTTCAGACATACATATATTTTCCAACACCATTCCCATTTTTTTAACTCTTTTGAAAGAAACTTTATTACTAGCTTTTGTTTTTCATTTATTTACATTCACTATTTCATCAATACCAATACCAATACCAACACAGAAATAATAATGAACAATTACTAACCCTTTATAAAACTTACTTTTTCACCGATACCAATAAAGAAATAATAATAAATAATGACAAAACTTATATAAATGAAAATGTAAACAATTGAAAAATACACAAAAAAAATGGCAATGTAAAGAATTGGTAAATATGGAGGTAGTATTACTAAATTAATTTTCCAATTTTAATTCTTGTACTACAAATTAATAAATTCAACATAAGACCTCAATCTTTTCTTTTCCTTGATGTTATACTATACCTAATGTCTCAATTCTAATTCATTGTATCTTACGTACATATTCAATAATTCCTCTCAATAACTTAAAAGTCACACAATTTAAGGACTATGTTTAATTTCTGTTTTCAATTTTTTAGTTATAGAACTTAGATTTTAAATTGTTGAGTGTTAAGGCTAAATTTACCAAATAATGCTTAATTAGGAATTCAGAAGATATATCTCATTTAAAGCACCCCACAATTCATTACGTCTAGCACCTACCTAATCAAGCTACACTTGTTGACCTCTCCTTTCTTTTCTGATTTGAAATTGGAAACCACCTAAATTCAAATTTCTATAAATTAATATTAATCTTGTTCGTACCATATCATTTTATTATTTTTGTAGATATATTAATTAATTAATAAATTAATACTTATTAATTTAAAAAAAAATTATAATTGATTGAAGTTAAATTTTAATTATATTAAAAAATATTATATTTTAAAAAAATTCATATAGTATATAATAGTAATTTAATGAATCTAAAGCATAAATAAATAATGTTCATTGTTTCTTAATAATTAATCATTATTCATTGTATTTTTACTAAAAACATTCGATGTATGATAGAAATAGAAAATAGTATATAAACAAGATAAAAAAATTTTTGAAACCAAACCCAACTAAACTTAAATTTTTTTTAAAAAAAAATCAAATAAAACTAAAATCATATTTCACTAAATTATTTTAGTTATATTTGTGTAAATTTATAATTATTAATTTGTGATATTACTGAGATTCTATATTTACGTAGAAATATTTTCAAAATATATTACTATTAGAGAGTTTATTAATTTACCAACTATCAATTTAAAAAGTTTCTACCCTTCTTTTCTGCCTTTATTCTAATTTTTCCTAACATAGTTGTCACAACTAATCTAAATTGAAATCCAATGGAATTACATTTTCAAGGTTTCGAATTTGAAATCTTGAATTAGTTGCGACTGAATAATTTTTATACTTTGATTTAGGCTTTTGGTATTTTAATTTTTTTTTTTAATGCGTGGTATTTCATAATCCTTTACTTAAATAAAACTAATATTTAGAAAATAACCCATTTTTCTTTTTGATAATTGTGATTAAACAAATGGACGCTGTGTAGATTTTTATTCTCGAACAAAATTAATGTGACAATTAGTTAATTGACAGGGCAACAACATTTAAATCCTCCATATCTGAATGATGACATCAAGGGAAAAAGATAGTAGAGAAAATTATTTATAAATTGTTAAGAAAGATGACATAATAAAATCCAGTAATGAAAAAGTGTGGGGTTATTAGTAACTGTAGAAAAAAGACTACAGGATAGGATGATAGCTTTGTATCGAGGAAATATTTCTAAAAACCAAAGTGATCCGAATTCAAATCCCTTCCTCCTAATATACTAATTATTAAGATAAGTGTTTATATATCTTACGAAAAAATTGAGAAAAGACTACAAATCAAAGTACTATGCAGTACAATAATACAAATGATGTGTTCCCTTATAGTTCATTGAATTTTGTGGGCACCCTTAATTCAAGGAACTACGTTATATTTTTTTGTATTATTGAGACAACAAGATTTGCATAATCAACACACAATCTATGAATTTACCAACTTTTTATTTTTTTATAATATCAGGTTAAAAGTTTGAGTCGTTATTGTTAAAGGTTTTCTTTATTTGATTATATATCATTTTTCACTCAATGTGTTCAATGTTTTAATTTCTTTTATCACAGTTTTTAAAAATGAAGACCTGCCTAATCTATCAACCACCATGGCATTATTAGGCCAACTTTAAAAATTACTATCAATGAATTTTTATCATGTCCAATATAATGTAACCTCTTTTTTTGACATCAAATTGCAAAATGTAACCTCGTAGTTTATTTATACACACGTAGAATTTCGTTGATCAATTTGGTACTACAGATTTTTAGGAGATATGACCTATAAAAATTCAATGATTCTTACAAAAATCCTAAAGCAATGTTGAGTTTTAAGGGACTTGTTAGATTACTTGTTAATAGCCTTGTCCATAATTTTTTCAGATCAGCTTTAGATTTAAACTTTGTAAATAATATTTATGCGTTTTGTATTTTATTCAAATTAAGTATGAAGTAATATAAAATTGATTTTAAAAAAGAAAAAAAATAATAACAACCCATTGCTGATGGCAGTTGTCGATAGTTAATGGTTGTTAACGAACTAATTTATTCATATTGTTGCTAATAAAATTTCAGTACTAGTTGCATTTAAAATATAAAATTATAATTATGTTTCAAAAAAATTTATAACTAAAAATTATATTTAAATATATTATTATTATAACTGTATTTTTATCTATATATAATTATTTTTGAAACAATTATATAGAAAATTTATTATTTTTTAGCAAACTATATTAATTTTTAATTTAATAAATTCTATAAATTAATAATGATATATATTAATATTTTTAAATAATTATAAATAAAATATAATCAATAATAAATAATTTTATTCCAGTAAAAAAAATAATTTTATTTATAATTATTTTAATAAAATTAATGTTGTCTTAATGTAAAACTAACTATAGTAAAAACTCTTTAAATTAATACTCAATAAATTAATAAACTTTCTAAAATAATAAATGTAAGCATCCTTACCCATCTAAAGACTCGTAACCACAACTATATCCTTAACCACCCAAAAGGGGCAAGCACTCATAGCCCAGCAAGGAGGTTGCGTTCTCCCCAAAAGCGAGAGCCAAGGGAGACCTCTACCTCTCCTACCCCGCAAACCCAACCTCGGCTTACACCATACCCTAATACTGACATGTGACCAACTACACACTGGCATCTCCTATGGCTATACGTATGGACATGACCCATATCTCCCAACAATGTGCCCACAGTATCCAGATCATATCATCCGTTGTAGAGACAATATACACTAAACCACTATAAATATTTGTCACGCCATAAGGGATCCATAACACACATTCAGTCTACCAAAGCTTATAATAAATTTATCCGATCTCGACTTGGGCTAGTTGAAAAAATTATAAAAATCGATAGAATAATAATATAATAATTTTCTAGGAGACCCCTTTATAATTTTAGGTCACACAAAAATCATAAATTAATAATTCTTAGAAATTGAAAAAATAATTATTACAATTTAGTGAAATATGATTCTATAGTTATTTGTTTTCTTTTAAAAGTTCAATTCTAGTTGTAGTTCATCTCTAATTTTTCTTATTGTATACAATAGTTCCGATATTGTGTTTTTGAATTGTATTATAAAGTTGTGAAGAGTTTTAGATACCAAAAATGCTTCCTTTTGTGTAATAGGTTTCGATGGCACTGTATCATCTTCAGATTCATCCTCAACATTGTTCTCAATTATAGTAGCCACTATTTCTTCTAAATTCTGAACCTCTGAACATGCTTCATTTTCACTCGGGTAGTTCATTAGATTGTCGATATCTATCTTATTACGATAGCCACATTGAATGTATTAAAGTCTTCATGTCGTTTATATACCAGATTTGTTTCAAGAATACATTGAACAATAACATAGCTATTCTTCTTGTGTAGTATAATGAATTCAAAGTTATCATCAACTTCCAATGCTTTTCAATTTATTTTGTACATACAATGAATTTAATTTATATGAAAATCTGAAATTCGTCGAATTGGCTAAAAACTCTTTAAATTAATAATTATTAATTTATTGATAAATTAATAATTATTAATTTATTGATAAATTAATAATTCTATAAATTAATAAATTTCACGGTCCCAACATTATTAATTTATAGAGTGTTTACTGTATTATGATTCATGAATCCGTGGTTCTAGTTCATGAATGATGGTTCATGATTCAAGTTTTTTATGAATCTAAACGATTCCACAACCAAGTACTTCAAGAAATGGTTGTGAATAATTTCGTTTCCACTTCTAACTTACTTTTTTTTTTTTTTTTACATAAATATTCTATTCTACTTAGGAGATTTGGGAAAGAAGATTGACAAGTCTCGAACCCGGGACCTCAGGTCCCAGAAAAGAGGTGCTTTACCACTGGGCCACCTCTAGGGCTTACTTCTAACTTACTTTTAATTCGTTAACAATTCAAAACATATATTTTAGGCAAGTTCTCTAGCTGAATCAAGTAAAGAAAAATAATTCAAAAAAATTTAACAATTCATGGTGGCTCAAATCGTCGGCTCAAACGAATTCATATTTCAGGGTGATTCATCGTTCAAAGATCTTTAAACCTATATTAGCTTAGAAATCCACATAGCTTTTCTTTAGTGGGGATTTGGGACGATTTATCAACTGAATTGAAATGCTAAATTGCCCATAAAAAACAAATTTAAAAAAAAAAAAAAGGATTGAGTACCTAAATTAGCTAGTGCTTTATATTATGACTCATTGGCCACAATATTTTCGATCTTGTTGAATATTACCCCTATTATATGGTCACGTATTATTAACCCCAAATGAATTTAAAACTGTAATAATAAACTCCACACGCATGAAAAAAAATCAAATGAATTTAAAACTGTAATAATAAACTCCACACGCATGAAAAAAAATTAAACAACTCCACACAATTGATAAATTCCAGACAAAACCGAGAAAATAAAACTACGATGAAACCTAACGTGCATAAGTAAAAGATATGCGTATGAAATTTCTTTTAGAAGAATAGCAATGGAAATTAAATTAAAATTATGGAAAAGAGGAAGAGGCTATGCCACTCTCTCAAAAATTGATGTGTGGAACTGGTTCCTGGTAGGAATTCAAAAACTGGTTTTATAAAATTCAGCATCAGAATCTTCACTTCGGTGCGGTTGTTCCATACGGATTCCGATACTCATTCTAGGAAAGAAATAAAAGTTTAATTATTTGTTTCAATTTATATATATATAGAATATTTAATAAATTAAAATGAATAAAAATTTAAATATGAATATTTAAAATTCTAAATAATTATAATTGGACAATAAAGTATATGATAAATATTGCACAAAATAAATTTTTACAATTTTTTTTATAAACATGCTATAAATAAATTATAAAAGTCCTATAAATAAAAATAAATGATATAGGATGGATATTAGTAAAATATAATAAGAAACAATAAATTTAGCACTTAAAATGAAAAATATAATATTTTTTATAACTAAAATTTATGTATAAATACTAAAATGAATTTTTCCCGGTTTGATTCCAATATGGTTGTTAGCAAGAATCGGAATAAGAACCGCATGGTAAATTTTTCGCTTTCGATTTCAATACGATTCTTAAATTGTCGTTATTTTTTTTATTATTTTGATAACCGTTCTAGTATAATTTTTGGTTTCGTGTTCAATCATGCACAATTCTATGAAAAATAAGGGGGGAATATGTAAATATAACACAATAAAAAAAGAAAAAATCTTAAACATCCCAAAAATGATTTATTCGGCTTGAACGAAAATTAATCTGTATATGACTATAACTTAAAATTACAACCTACAGTTCAGACTTGTCCAGAACACTATCTTGGGTCAATAAAAAAAAAAATCTGAAACAAAATATTGCAACTTATTATTGAAGATGGGCTTCTCCTAATTAAATTTAGAGGGGAATTAATTTAGACAAAATTGAATTTGCATCAATCAATCACCTCCAGGGCTGATAACAATTGAAGGTGCACGGCTGTATATAACAGTGAGCTGTGGAGCAAGTTGGGACTCTCTTATCTCTCTCTCTCTCTCTCAACATACCACATGATTAGACAATGATTAGTTACTCTTAGCAATTTATTAATCGTTTTGTCTGCTTTCTTCAAAAGCTTTGCTCATTTCTAAAAAGTTTATGCTGCATTCAATTTTGATCCTTTTATGTTTTTTCCTGATGGGTTTAATTACAGCAATTCACTTTTCTAAATTAGCAAAAACTTAGACAAAACCCAAAACCACTTTCTTTCTTTACCATATACTATATTTTTCCATATCAGTCTCTTTTCCTTAATTTCTTGATTTCAAGTTTCTGCTATGAAGCGGTTCACTTCTTCAGATTCATTTGCTGCTCTATTCTCCATCTCTCCTCCTTCCGCAGGTAATTAAAGCTTCTCCCACTTCTAAAACCATTGATATGTATATACATATATATATATATATATATCATAATTAAGCTTGTAAAAGATCATATATTTATGCAGAGGAGAAGCCTCCAAAATCAAATCAAGAATATACTAGAGAGTTTCAAGCAATGTTTGACACTCTGGAAGATGAAGAATACCCTGAGGATGCCATTCTTACCACTACAGAAAAGAAAAGAAGGTTAAATGTTGATCAAGTTAAGGCCTTGGAGAAGAATTTTGAAGTTGAAAACAAGCTTGAGCCTGAGAGAAAGCTGAGGTTAGCAGAGGAATTAGGCCTCCAACCAAGACAAGTTGCCATTTGGTTCCAAAATCGCCGTGCTCGCTGGAAAACTAAGCAATTAGAGAGAGATTATCAGCTTCTTAAAGCTGATTATGAAGCTTTAAAACTTAATTATAATAATCTCGAAAAGGACAATCGATCTTTAACTGAACAGGTAACTAAACCTGCAGAACAAGTATCATTTTTTAAGAATTTGTTTATTGATTTTGTGTTAAAATTTTGTGGGTTGGTTGTTGAAATTCAGGTGAAGGAATTGAAAGGGAAGCTAAGAGAAGAAAATGCAGATAGCAGCAGTCAGTCAGTGAAAGAAGAGTGTCCTGTTTCGGAATCAGAAAACAACTTTTCAGTGCAGAGCCAAGAATTAAGCGACAATAACAACAACTTTAACAGAATGATGAAAGATCAGAATCAGATCAACTGTCCGCCTTCAAATTCATTTATGAATTGGATTCAATTATCAGAATCAAGATCCTTGTTAGGAAATGGGTTTCAATTGTATCATGAACCTCATATTGTCAAACTAGAAGATCAGAGTATGTTCAATACAGAGGAATCCTGCAATTTCTTTTCAGTTGATCAAGCTCCTACCCTTCACTGGCAGTTCACCGAGCAGTAAAAAAAAAAAGAAGAAGAAGATCAAGATCAGCTACAGCTACAGCTAGGGATCACTAAAATGAAATAAGTTCGGTTTTGGATAAATTGTAGATTAATGGAACTTCATTGCAGGCCTTCTCCCATTGAGATAGATGGGCGGGAACAGTGAAGTTACTGTTATTACTATAATATTATTATAAATCATATGTAATCTGCTGTAAAAAATTATATTATCATAATGATTAGGGACCAATTAATCCAGTTTTAAGTAATGAATCTTCCAATTTGATTGCCTTGCTTTTAAAAACATCAAAATAGATGAAGGGCATGTGGTTGGTAAAGAGTAGATTGTGAGCTGTAGCTAACAAAAATGAATTGGCAGGCAAATAAAATTACAATTTCTCTTTTTTAGAGTCTACTTTAGATTCTATACCTCGCCTCGCCTTCTATGTTTTCTCTTTCTGGAAAGCTGATTGTCACTTTACTGTTCTAATCATAGATTGCGATGAAATAATTGAATGTTAAACTGTTTATGTAAATGTCAGAGCGATAAGTGGTGTGGACGGGAAGAAAGAAGTCACTATCATACGTATTTGTAGTTATTTGAATGGGAAAGAGACAGAGCAAAAAGCTGCAGTGACTCTATGGCTGTATGAAGTCGTTTTCATGTCAGAAAAAGGAGGGACCCATGATAGTCACCCATGTTTGACTGTTAATGGAATCTAGCTAAAACCCCTATAAACCATTTCTTTTTTATTGCGATGACGTTGCTTTTCTCTTCAATCCCTAGAAACCCGAAATCCCAACCCCAACCCCAATCAACCAGCTCCTATTCCTAACCTACTGCCCACCCGCCACACCCACGGCCACTCCTTGCTGTTACTACAAACTTCTTCCACAAACCCACTGTTGAATATTCTCCTTTTTCTATTTCAAAATCATATGAGATCAACACTGTTGTGCATAAGTTTGGCTTTTCGGAATTTCGACACGTTACAAGTACATGGAAGTTGAGATTTTCGTATTTATGATGAGGTTCAAGGTTCCATTCGTAGGGGGATAGTCATCCTCGGTCTCCAGAAAAATTAATTAGGCCAGTAAACAAGAAGCTTAATCTACGCATGTACAAGGAAAAATAATCTACTACCTCTGTATTTTATGATTCTTTACATTTCTTTTTCATCAATATCAACACAAATCAGTTTTTCACCGATACCAAAACAGAAATAATAATAAATAATTACTAATCCTCTAAAAACTTATTTTTTCATCGATATTAATAAAAAAAATAATACTAAACAATTATAAAATTTATTATAAATAGAAATATAAAGAATCATAAAATATACCTAAAAAGAAAAATGTAAAGAATCATAAAATACGGAGGTAATATATATGATTATATTTTTCTCCAAATCGAAAAGTATTTTCAAAGCACCCCATATTTTCGTTTAGCAAAGATATTAGTATATTACATTCATATATAACAGAGGGGCTACAAGAGGAGTTCAAATGCTTGAATAACCAAGCAACTACCTAACATAGATCCACACACACCGCGTAAACAATATTCAAACCAAAACAAATTTGAATATTGTCTTCAGAAAACGCAAATTCAAAGTGAACTTGTGGTGTGTCCACCATCAAAACCTTAAGAACCATTTGACAACCCATTGAAAGAGAAGCAAGAAAATTAATTCTTAACCCCTATAGCTAGATCTACAAACCAAGAAAATAAGAAAACGAAAACACCTGTAGAACTGCCTCAACCAGACAAAAGGAAGAAAAATCCCAAAAAGAGCCATAAAATTAAACGGTAGACTCAAACAAGAAAACCGAAAAGAAAGCATCCCGTAATTTGTTGCGGTTCAATTACAAAGTCCTCCCATCCCTTTAATCAAAACCAAGAGTACCTAACGGCTTCTTAATTTTTCCAATAAATAGGTGGTGTTTAAATTAAAACTAATTTAATATTTGTGATCAGCATAAACAAAATAGAGATATAACTGGTTAGTTTTCATAATTATTTGAGTTTTCAAGTAACAAAAAATCATAGCTGCTAGCAGAGATTCAACAAGATTTAACAGATTAACTAATAGAAGAACACAATATCACAAACCGAAACTAAAACATGCGATAAAGCAAACTATTTTTCAAAATACGAGAACAATGTTCAATTTTGAAATGGTAAAGTGAGAAAACTCAAATTTTACCTTTTTTTATTATTTTTTATTTCAAACTACCCATTAGATTATCTGGTTGAGTATGGTATAGAAACCATTGTATCACAGATTGTGGAATTTGATCTTGCATATAAATTATACACAAAATAAGTTTGTATTGTTAAATTTTTAATCATTTATAATGTAATAAATGACTTACAACTTTAACAATACTCTTTTAAAAATACAATGACAAAATCATATTTTTTTTCCTAAATTAATTTTAGAACTTAAAACAATTGTTTTTTTAAAAAAATTATACTTGTACTTGATAATTGCTAAAAAAGCTCATGATATTTTTTTCTCATGAAAGTGGCAAAAACTTTTATCATACCAAACATTTCTTTTTCTTTTTTTTTTTAAATATAGATATCTACACAAGTACAAAAAAAAAAAAAAATGACGGAAATTTCTTCATTTATTCATTATGCCTAAGATCGAACCTAAGTGTTTTGAATTTACTGCCTCTATCTCTTGCACCAGGCCCCACCCCATCCCCTCATACCAAACATATCATCATATTGAATTGAGATTTGTTCATATTTTGAATTAAATGTTTACAATTGTGTCTTGAGCTCAATTTTCTTTGCTTGACTTGTATTCATTGATTCTTTCCATATTGGTCTCAAAATATCTTCTAATTATATGTCCTAGTCTCATACCTCGCACGCGATCATTACATCCAGACTTTTTTTTTTTTGTACAGACCACGTTCAACTTGAAGGTTTAATGCTTTTTCCTACACAATTTAATAAAAAGAGAGAGAGAGAGATTAAATAAATGATTTACAAGATATCTCGAATATTTGTTATGTATACTAGCAAATAATATATTTTAAAAAAAAAAATACCATGAATTCTTTTGCTTTTTCATCGATATATGTGTTATCCTTTCTCAATGTTTTTTCTTCGGGAAATTTCTCTCACTGGTACTATTGTAAGTTTATATGGCATAATATCTAACAGCAGGCTTTTTCCTAAAAAAAAGAAATCATAGATTGAATAACGGCCCAATCATATAAAAATACTTTCAATTTTTTTCGAATTTTTAATAATATTAAAAATTTAACTTTATTTGAATTATACCCAATTTAAAAATGTAAGTCTCTATAATACTCAAAATTTGAATTTTGGACTAAACTGAAAAAAAAAAAAACCCAAACTCCCCCTTTATTCCGTTTTGGCCCTTGAACTTTTTATTCATTTGCATTTAGGTCCCTCCGCTTTATTTTCTTTAGGTAAAGGATCCCTAAACTTAATTTATCTTTTCAATTTAGTTCAACAGTTTAATTAATTAATTAAATTAGGATTATTTTGATAATTAAATATTTTAAAGACCTGAATAAATTAGGATACTATAATTAAGTCCAAAATATTGTAATAATTTATTAAATGAATTTAATTTAGTATAAAAATATTTAGAAACCTAAATATTTAATATTTGGACATTTTATTAAGAACAATTAACAAAGAATTTAATTTAATAATTATTGATAAAAACTCAAAGATTTAAACAGAAAATAAATGGGAGTAGTTAAAAAAAAATAAGTTAGAATATGAATTAACAGACAGTAATCTTATAATGTTGAAATTGGATGGTGTTAGGACAGTCCGAGAAAAAGAAAGAGGAACCGAACTCAAGGAGAAAGAGGTCTGATACTTTAACCAGATTTAATTATTGATCCTTTAACTCTGAAAAATATGTGTTTTAAATGATTTTATGCTGTTGAAATGTTTAAATGATTATTTGATATTTTGATGAAGATGTGGTGAATAAGATTTTATAGGCCGAATCATTCATGTGATTTTTTGCAAAAATAAAATTTTTAATAAATTAGTGATTATATATATATATATATATATATATAAGAAAGCACTTATTGATCTCCAAAAATGTCTGATATGGATTCTAACTTATTTTGTTTAACTACTCTCATTTATTTTCCATTTAAATATTTGAGTTCTTATCAAATAATTATTAAATTAAATTTTTTGTTAATTATCCTTAATAAAATGTTCAAATATTAAATATTTAGGTCTTTAAATATTTTTATATCAAATTAAACTCATTTAATAAATTTTTACAATATTTTAGACTTAATTATAGTGTCCTTATAATTTATTTAGATGCTTAAAATACTTAATTATCAAAATAATTCTAATTTAATTAATTAATTAAACTATTGAATTGAATTGAAAAGATAAATTAATTTAAGGGCCCTTTATCTAAAGAAAATGGGGCAAAGGGACCTAAATGTAAAGGAGTCAGAAATTCAGGGGCCAAAATGAAATAAGGAAAGAGTTTGGGTTAAATTTTTCTTTTTATTTAGTCCAAAATTCAAATTTTGATTATTATTAAGACTGACCTTTTCGAATTTGGTATAATCCAGACAAAGTTAAATTTTGATTATTATTAAGAATTCGGTCAAAATTTTGGGTATTTTTATGTGATTGGCCTTAATAACATTTAAAGATAGGAAAATATGTTGTTAATAAGTATTATTAATGATTAAAATAATGTTTGCAATTATTTTTAGAGCACAATATCTTAAGGCCAAAGAATGCAACTAAATTTAAAATTTTTTTTTTTCAAAAAAATTACTGCTCTAACGTTAGTAATCTGTTATGGTAATAACGTTAATAATTTGCTAAATAATTAATTACTAAATACCTGTAAGTATTTGAAAAGAACAAATTATTATTGTTTTTGCACTTTTAGCAAATTGATTTTATAAATCTTATGTTTTCACTGAATAATTATATAGTGGAACAGTGATGGCGTGTTATCCGCTGACGTGTCGTAACCAACCAATAAAATTAATACACTTGATATTAATTTCAATTATTTAAAAAAAATAATAAATGACTGTATTAAATACAAAATTAATTATTCATAGACAGTTAAAATTAATGTCATGTGTTTTGATTTTATTTATTGATTACGACACGTCAATAAATGACCTGCCGTCGCTGTTTTACTATATAATTATTCGTTTTTACGTCCCTCCTTCAAAGGTATCTTGTAGTGCGAAATAGAAATTACAAATATATATTATTTTAACTTTAGTATTATTTATTAGTTTCTTAAGGATAATTTTGAATATTTGTATTTTTTGAAAAAGAAATTAGTTTCTTTATATTTTTCTTAAAATTTCAGAATTTTTATTTTTGCTTAAAATGTTTAAAATTATTTGGGCAAACTAAGACTAAATATATAGCACATATCATAGTTTTACTTTTAAAAAATTAAAAAATAGTAGTACAAAATAAGTTTAACCCAATTTAAAAAAAAAATCAAAAAGTGTCCTAAAAAAACCACTACGTCTCCCATCCCACACGTTTTATTCTTCTCCCTCCCATCTCTCTACCGTCGTTATCAACAAGTTGAAAGCACAGGACTACATTAGGTCATCCCCAACCATTCGTCAAAAAATTTTCTAAAATGTAGACTGAAAATAAAATATTTTTGAAAGATGACATCTCTATTTTATTTTAACTCCAATCATTCTCCAAATTTCAATATCTAAATAATAAAATATTAATATTTTGTAAACAAAAAAAATGAAAAAAAAAAGCACCACCTGCCATGAAAAAAAAAAAAAACAATGATGAATAGTACTACCTCCGTTTTCATGATATGTTTACATTTTTGTTTTTGGGTGTTTTTTTGAGTTGTTTATATTTTCATTTATAGTAAATTTTGTAATTTTTTATTATTATTTTTTTATTGGTATTGATGAAAAAGTAAGTTTTCTAAAGAGTTAGTAATTGTTTATTATTATTTCTGTATTGATATTAGTAAAAAGTGGGTTTATATTAGTATTGGTGAAATAGTGAATGTAAAGATATGAGAAAACGGAGGTAGTATTATAGAGATCTAATTTGGATCTCCAAATTTGAAGACTCAAATTTGGATCTCCAAATTTATTTTATAGGGATTTGAAATATAGAGATGCATTGGAGACTCAAAATCTCCATTTTAGCTTCCCATTGGAGATCGCCTTAGGATCTTGAAGGAAAAGCAGACCGCACCAATGAAACCAAAAAACTTCCATAACCAGCCGACAGAGGGCAAGAGCCGAAAGTAGTGACTGATCCGTTTGATTTCTACCTTTAACTCGCTTATGATTAAAAACTTCACCAGAAAAAATGAATATCCCTACTGCTATAGTTTCTTATATTTGCATGTGCAACGATAACACCATCAGATTATTTCTCTTTTTGTTTTATGTTAATTTCGATTGAATGAAAGTAATTTCTCAAATTATAATTAGTTTTGAGAAATTACAGGTATAACACGAAGCGTATCTACTGGCGCCATACCAAGCTTGGATTTTAAGCAGCTGTTGTTGTATGCTATAGGTTTTATTGCATTAATATGATGATATTGGCAGTAAAATTCATCTTAAGGGAATATTAGTATTTCTTATTATTGGAATACAATGAATTAGTTGTTGCTTTGGGCGATCTTTTTAGGAAATTTTTAGTTTTTTCTGCTATTGTTACAATTTTTTATGAAAAATATGCTCATAGTTGCTTCAATTGTATGAATCATTGATTTATGAAATTTTTTTATTTCTTCATATTTTTTTAAGAACAAATATAGAGAGAAAATAAATTTATTTTCTTGATTTGTATAGAAAATATATTAAAAGTTTCAAAGTGTGATTAGCCTGATTGTGGTCTGACGTAGGCCTTTTATAGGAAGTCCGAGACGGTAAAGCTCCGAAAACCCCGCGTCCAATATGATTCAATAGGCCTCAAAAATCTAGGGGCCGCTAGATTTTCGGGATCCTGCAACCCAGCCTGATAAGAAAGTTGACGTCGCTAAGGCGACTTCTCTCTTACCTAGAGGTTGCTTCCCATTGCTCGAGTCATGACCTTATTCTTCTTTATAGTTGAAGTACTTTGGTGGGAATAATGTTCGCCCTAAATTCTAGAACATTCCACTTAAGCGATGCTTTGGTGCCCTTTGCTAATTACTTTACTAGGGTCAATTACACCGAATGTACCTGAACTTTAGGGGTTATTTCACCAACGTACTTAAACTTCATTTTCTTGCACAAAAATACCTGAACTTTCAAATTTTTTGCAGAAAAATCATTTTAGACGGTTTGTAGGTTGCAGCCGGTTGCAACATACTTGAAATTTTACAAATACATCCCTAAATTCCTTCCCCTCTCTCCACTTTACCATCATCTTCAACTTCCTCTTCTTCTCCTTCTTCAAGAACCACCACCTCCGTGCAACCACAGTCGCCATCCACAGCCAACCCAACTAAACGCAGCCAATTTTCGATTTCATCAACATTGTTCTATCAGAATAAATAAGCTTAATAATTGAAAGAAAAAAATTAACACATAATAATTATTACTTGTATTGTAGTAATGCCGGCATATGCATACTTATCACTCCAAATCAACATTACAAGTAAGATTAAGCACTAAACCCACCTTAATTTGTACTAATTACTTACTAATATTAGTCTTAATTAAACAAGAACACATAAAGAATTAATTAAAATTTAAGCGCAGCCTCTAGTTACTGCTTCTTCTTTTTGAAATCTCCTTTGTTGCCACATTTGGATCCAGCAATTTGTAGACAATCAAGCTTCTTCTTCAACCAAAGTCTGATCGTCTCTCTCTGTTCTTTGGTGATGGAGACTATGTGAATCCACTGCCTTTCTTCAATTTTCGGTCGTCACCCTCTCTCACGTTTGTCGTCCCAGACCTCTCTGCTATTCCTCGATCTCTTCTCTGCTTCCTGGTCTTCGATCGTCACTTCGATTTCAGACTTTTTTTTTTTTCTCGTTACTCGATCTAACCGGCCTCGCCTGCCTCTTTCGTTCAGCTTCAAGAAGCTAGTTTAGCTCTGAGAAGCTACCCTTCTGGTTCCAGTCATCGGTACTATCTCTTTTGATCCCTCTGTCTTTTCTTTTTTTTTTTCAGTCCTCTTCGTCTAATATTTCTCCGATCTCTTTCCTTCTTTTCCCAATTTCAAATGGTATGCGTCTCTTCCTTTCTCTCTGCTGCTGCTTCTTTTTTTTCTGTTGTGGATTGTTTTAGCGCTGGCTTTTCTATTGAGATATTATGCTTTTGTGGAAGGAAATGGTGGCGATGCTGGCGGGCGTAGCGGCGATGGTAGATATCAAGATGAAGAGATGAAGAATTGGCCTTGGGGTTTTTGAGTTTAGAGCGTTAATTGTATAATTAATTAATTAACTGTAATTTATAGCACCACTTTAATATGATCAAGATGAAATTAATTAGAGATTTCATTGCCAATTTATAGGTGAGGGTGGCTGTGGATGGCGGCGGTGGTTCTATCGGAAGGAAAAGAAGGAGGAGAAGAAGAAGTTGAAGATGATGGCTATTGGGAAATTATAAAAGAGTCCTTGAAAATTTAAAATAATTTTTAAATAGTCAATAGATCCTAAATTGTGGTAAAATGGAGAGAGGGGAAGGAATTTAGGGATGCATTTGTAAAATTCTACGTATGTTGCAATCGGCTGCAACCTACAAACCGTCTAAAATCATTTTTGTGCAAAAAATTTGAAAGTTTAGGTATTTTTGTGTAAGAAAATGAAGTTTAGGTATGTTGGTGAAATAACCCCCAAAGTTCAGATATATTCTGTGTAATTGACCCTACTTTGCTACCATCCACCTATTAAACAGATTACCAAGGGCACGTTGGTAATTATAGGTATTTATAACGCCTAGGATCGTACTCACATTCTGTTTATAAAAGAAAATACTCCTTCATTTCTGTTCCATTGCTTTTTAAATCCTCGGACGGCTTTCCTACTTTCATTTTCACGATAATAAGGTTTAGCGATCTCAACCATTTGCCAGGCGTTTACTCCCTCTTTTTATACCATTCTCACATAATACCTTCATCAGATCTGACTTTAGACAATATAGTGATGGGCTGGATGATGGCGACCACCTTTTCCGTAAGAGGTCGTTAACCCTAAAATCTACTAGGCAATCATCCAACAGCGACCTCCTTCCAGAAGAGAAGGCCCAAGTTTTGCTAAACACCCAAGTTCGTCTAAAAACAATTTCCCATCCTTTAACTATTTTATAAAGTTCCAATGGAAAAGGGTAGGATTTGCATTGGGCCACTGGAATGTTGCTCTTAACAATGCACTTACTCACCTCACATTTAATTTCTTTGTATATCTCCATCCTTTAACATGGGGTTCCCATTTCGATATTAGGAACTCTTTTGTTAAAATCTTAAAGGAGGCAATCCTAAATATAACCTTCCATTCTCCATCGTCTTGTGTTGCATTCAGATTGATGCTTGCAACACCATGGGTCACTTGCTGAACTATAGTGTTAGTGATTTTATATACCTTTCCCCTTTGAGGATGGATTATTACTATCGCTAGGCTTTTTACCCCTTATGTGGTTTATTCTTCAACTTATCTATGCTAGCAAGACGTCAAATGAGAAGTTAAAGAGCTTTCACTTTCTAAACAAATAAGGTCGACCTCGAGACATTCTTTAAGAAACTCTAAATGATGGTGTAAATGTAGTTAATTAGTGGCGACCTGGAGGTCATCTTTTAAATATTGTAAAATTTTGTATGAATACAGAGCATTTTGTTTTTCTTGATTATGTTGTTGATGTATTGATAATTTATTATGTAGTAGAAGCTGCTTCTTTAGAACTTAATTGACTTCCCAATCTAATAAAGTTTATTATTAACGATAATGAAAACATATTATTGATATACTTAATTAGAAGTTGTAATTAAATCGTGGCATATTTAATAAAGATGGGTATTTATAGTGACATCCAGGTCTTTCTTGCTCATATGAGATCTGTATGTGTTCCTATTTATATAAGACTCTAAACTGTGTAGCTATTACTCTTACTAATACATTGTGACATATCATAAGCAGTCTTATTATTCTACATGTAGCTAATATTTGAACAAAGTCGTAATTACACATAACCAAAAGACTTTTCTATAGCGATATTCAAGTCGCATATGATCATGCATATTTTCATATAGAAGAGCGTTTAATTTCAATTTGTTTATAGGCAAAATTAAGGAACAAATCAAGAACATGTTTTAGGCTTATAATTCAACTAGGTGACCGTACGTACCGTTAAATAATGGTACTGACCCTTGTTAAGTAAGCCCTTCTTATGGGGTAGAGTTAGCTCCGACATCTGAATAAGTTGTTGGATTGATCATGCCCAGACACATAACGAACAAGGTCACTTATGTGCTTATGTGAGGCGAACAGCCACCTAGCCTAAGCATATAAGGATCAAAGTCCAGCGTCCGAGGCATTCTTGCTAAGAAACACAAGAAACATGTCGCTTGTGTGAGGTGAATCATCATTTGGCTCAAGCATATGAGGATCAAAATCCAGCATCCGAGGCATTTTTGACAGACACACAAGAAACAGGTCACTTGTGTGAGGTGAACCACTACTTAACCCAAGCAAATAGAGATCAAATTCCAGCATCTGAGGTAATAATTTGGCCTAAGCATATAAGGAACATGGTTAAGCATGAGAGGCAATCACAGCCAAATGTTGCCTCCTCTATTACACTCAGTGTATGATTCTCGCTTAAATATTCATCAAAGTTTGAAAGCAAATGCATTTACAAATGAACATAACTAGACATATTTTTTACCAAAACAATCAAACCCCAAAGGTGAATGTTCAAAAGACAAGGATCAAATCAGATATGCATTTAAATCGAATAAGAAAGAAACCATTACACCATGGCTGCAACAATCAAAAGGTCTCCCTAACATGAAATCAAGTGTTTCTGTTTGAGTCTGATTGTATAGCACTGGATGCAACATTTAGCTATTTGTCTCATTGCATGCACTAAGCAAAAATCAAAAGCTCAAATTTACTCGGGCAAAAGCCACCTTTTTTTTACAACCTCAGACACTTGTACATACAAAGAAAAATATATTGCAAAAGACACTTTGGTAATTATACAACAATAAGCCTTAATCCCAAATAAGTTGGGGTCAGTTATATGGATCTTCCAACAATTAACCTCTCGAAACATAATGAAAATAGTCACACAAACCTTAGGTATTTTCCACGACATGGATTTTACATCTCCATTCAAGTCTGTTATGAATCAAATCCGCATCCATATTCAAGACTCTTAAATATCTAGATATTACCTCTTTTCAAATAGTCTTAGGTCTTCCTCGATCCCTATTAGCCCCTTGACTATCAAGTTCTCACACTTACGAACTACTACATGAGGAGACCTTCGTAAAACATGCTCATACCATCAAAGTCTACCTTCTCTCACTTTATTATTAATTTTTGCTATATGGACTTTCTCTCGAATATGAGTATTCTTAATTTTGTCTAACCTTGTATAGTTACACATCCATTTTAATATTCTCATCTCCGCCACATTCATTTTATGGAGATGTTGCCTCGTTGGTGCCTAAAATTCACTTCTATAAAGCATCGTTGACCGTATAACTGTCCGATAAAATTTACCTTTCACCTTAAAAAGCATTTTCTTGTCACATGGAACTTCTAATGCACCCTTCCACTTCATCCACCCAACTTGTATTCTATATGACATATCTTCATCCAAACATCCTTCATACTGAAAAACAGAATCCAGGTATTTAAATTATTTGGATCTGGAGATCAAAACTTTGTCTAATTTAACCTCTTGTTTTTGCTTCTTCCTTAAGCTGAACTCACTGTGCATATATTCCATTTTGCTCCTACTTAACTTAAAACCTTTATACTCAAGAGTTCCTCCACACTTCTTATGATTAAATTCAACGCTAGTTTCATCAATAAGCACAATGTCATATGCAAATAACATACATCAAGGGACATTATCATGTAAGCTATTTGCACGTTTTTTACGCTGTCAGCAGTTAGCCTTATGCAAGGCTAATGGATAAAGGAAGCATTGCGGGCTGAAATTAATTGAGCTGTTGGCCCACGACTTCTACAGACATTTTATGCTTAAATTATAGCTTAGAAAGGAGATTTCAAGATTATTTTGATGCCCAATTTTGCTATATTTATATGGGCCCTAGTTTTATTATTATATAAATACAATTTAGGTTTTTTGGAAGGCATTCTGGAACATCCTTGTAACACCCCTTAACCCGACCATTTGCAGCCAAGCTAAGAAGTGCCACATTACATAATTCATAATCTGTCTACTTAAATTACAATAATAAGGGTATTTTTTTTTCTTCTATCTACCCTAACTTTGCATGTGCTGACTTCATCTTCACAGTATATGC
>CATIWJ010018750.1:0-14686 GCA_949640765.1 Croton laevigatus
GTTATTTACATTTCCATTTATAGTAAGTTTTGTAATTGTTTATTATTATTTCTTTATTGGTATTGGTGAAAAAGTAAGTGGTGTAAAGGATTAGTAGTTGTTTATTATTATTTGTGTATTGGTATTGATGATTTGTTGGTATTTATATTTTTAGGGTGTAAAGAATTCAAAAAGACGGAGGTAGTACATTTTAACGATTATATTCAACTATTTTATCTCTGACATTTAGAAATTGAACTAACTATTGTTTAAGAAGAAAAGGAATTAGTTCTTAAAAAAAAAAAAATTTTTTTTTTTTTTGGCAAAGAAGAAATGTAATTAGCTAATAGTCTCAAAAATAGGAAAAATTACGATTTAGTCACTAATATTTGGTCATAATTATGATTTCATCACTCTATTTTGACATAATTACTCTCAGGTCACCAAAGTTTAGCTCCATTAGACATTTCAGTCACCGTGCCGTTAAATTTTCATTTTTTTGTAGGAGAAATTGTTGAATTAGCCCCTTAAGTTGACTCGATTTCACATTTTTATCCTTTTCACAATTTTATTGCTCAAATTCATTGCACCTTGAATATTTTTTTTTTCCAAAAACTCCACTTTAATTCTTTATAATTATAAAATTAGAATAAAAAATTTTAAATTATAATATAAAAACATATTAATATCAATAAATACTTAAAATACACAAAAAATCTTAATTTGATAAGATAAAAATGAAAATCACTATTATTAGGTAAATATTTTTTCAAAACGATAGAAATTTTAAATGAAAAATGGTAGATTCCACTTATGGATAGACATACCGAAATAATTATTTTGATTATATACATAATTATTTCATAATTTTCTATTTATAATGTAAAATAGTATGTAAATTATTTAAAAGAAATAATTATGCATACAAACAAAAATAATTATTTAAAAAATTAATTATAGATATAAATTAAAATAATTTTCTATTATAGATATAAATCAAAATAATTATTCATGTCATCTTTCCAAGCTCTTTCTCTTTACCTTTCTCTGATACTACTTCTGTTCGCTTCTCTTTCTCTGTCACTGTCGTTCCATTGGCTTTCGAATCATCGGGGTTATATACTCGCCCACTCCTAGTTCGGTTCTGCACTGATTCATTATCACTGCCACTATCACCCCAAACCTCCAAGGTCTGAGCAGAGTTCATCACTTCATGATCCTTGCACACCTCTACTGTGGTCTCAATCTCTACCTGGGTATCTCCGTTCTGAATTATCTCTAGGTCGCTTTCACTGCTACTTCCTCCATCATCATTCCATACTTCAAGCATCATTAAACTTGAATTATCCTGCTCCTCTTCCCGTTCCAGCTTCTCTAGCACTTCCTCTTCATAATTTCCATTTTTCAATTTTGACTTTTTTTTATTATGAAAAATGGTATGAATTTTTTTAAATTTATATCTATAATTATTTTATAATTTTCTATTAAACTAAATTAGTTTTAAAATTGAAACTCACCAGTCTAAGCCCTCATATAGGCCATTTTCTTTGAGTAGACAAGTCACTTAAATGTGGCATTTTCTGTTATTCAGTTTAAAAAGACCTAATCTTGGTGTTATTGTCCCTTTCTTCACACCACAAACAGATTCAAGCTTAGAAATGCTACAAGCTAAAAACTATGCATCTTTGAATCATGTAAGATGTAGTTATATTGCAATTCACCAAACAAAGAAACAAGATGTCTAAACATTGTATAACCATGTAAGAATCCAAGTCTTCCAAATTTAAAAACATAGGAGAATGTAATTTAGTTTAAATTAATTTAGATTTAAATAGAAAATTATGAAAACATTTAAAAGCTACATAGGCTAGCATTTAATAAAATACTATTTAAACAGTTAAAAGCTATATTAAAAGTTATTTTACTGAACACTGCAAAAAATAGCTTTTAGCATTTTGATCTGTCAAAACTATCCTAAAAGCTGTTGTAAAACACAACCCGTATTATTATTATTTTAACGATTAAAAGAAAAGTTTTATGTTTAAAATAATAATACTGATTTTTATTTTATCAAATTAAAAATTTTTAGTGTATTTTAAGTCTTTATTAATATTAATATATTTTTATATAATATAATTTAAAATTTTATATTTTGGTTTTACAATTATTAAGTGTGAAAGTGTAATTTTTAAAAAAAAAAATTAAGGTGCAATGGAATTGAGTACCAAAATTGTAAAAAGGGTGAAAATATAAATTTGAGCTAGCTTGAGAGTCCAATTCAATAATTTTTCTGACGGCAAAATAATAATTTAACGGCGTAGTGACTAAAAATGTCTAACGGAGTCAAACGTTAGTGACATGAGAGTAATTATGATAAAATAGAGTGATAAAATCGTAATTATGACCAAATATAGTTATAGAAATTGTAATTTTTCCAAAAAATATCAAATTTGCATGTGTCCTTAATCACCCTCAGTTGGTTATTCTTTGGTTTATTTTAATTTTCAGATTTGAACTCCAACCAGGGACTGCTAGCTACTGCTGTAAAATAGCACTCAACTCATCTCTTGTACTTGAAGGGGAAATTTTGATAAATTGCGCGGTCTTGATTTTTTTTTATTTTGTGAAAATAAAAATAGAAAATAAGTATTTATTTGACATCAATAGAAAATAAGTTAAATGTTAAACATTAATAATTTTACTAACTGAGCACATAAATCAACTGGTAAAATTTTTTTTTAACTTGACTAAATGTCTTGAGTTTGAATTTTAAGAATGTGTTTATCTTAAAATTTAATAAAATTTTAAATTAATCGGAACGTATGATTTAGTGTTGAGAGTTAAATCTATAAATATTAATAATATTTACTCAGAATAGTTATTTGGGCATTTTTAAAATAAAATAAATAAAAAGATAAAAATACAGAAGTTGAATAATTCATACTGATAAAGTAGACCTATCAAAGTGATTTTGACATGTATTTATTAATAGGAAAAGAGAATCACACAAAAGTGACATCAAAACAAAACATTTAGACTTTTATTTTATTTAATTTCTGTGTGAAAAGCAACTTTGCATAGAGAAATAAAATTTCCATGTATGATCCATGAGGTGAAGTCAGCTGATATTGACCAGCAATCAACCGGCAGACAAAACGTCGCCGTTCGGATTTTGTTATTTTCAACTCTAATTGTTATTTAGGGTAAAAAAGAGCTCACGGTCCAAAACGAGGCCGTAGAAGGAAAGTTATTGGTGAGTGGAAAATAAAAAGGAGATCCTTAGCGTAGAAACAATTGCATTTATTTATTAGGAGAGACACCGACACGAACTACCCGTCTCTTTTCCTTCAACCCAACCTCACTCTCCGCACGTGACTCTCTTCACTCTAGCGCCTTATTCACCCTTTTTTTTTTCCCCACTTTTCGATTTATTACAAAATTACCATTTGTTTGAGTTAACTATTCAAATTTCCAAATTTTGCAAGGTTTTTACACAGGTGGATTCCTCTCTTATAGCTAGGGCATGGAGTTGTGCATGGTTCTTGGAGCACCGGTTAATCGAGAAACATACCGAATTGGAATCTAAATTCGCGAAGAACCGCCTTTTATAATAACTAAATTGAAATCAAAATTTATCAAATGTACTATTGGGAAATACGCTTAAAAAAATTCAAACTAGAACTAGAACCTTAGTTAATCAGATTAAACCGGAACCAAGAACTAATTATAATTAAAAAGAATACTAATATATAATAAATAACAATAATACCTAAAAGACACATTATACCTTTTATTGAACCTCAAAATTACATAATTTTAACTTTAACTATTATTATTGAAGTTTAAATATATTTTAATAGATTATGTAATATTTAGAGTTTGAATATTGATTTACATTACTAAAATTTATTACATTACAATTTTAAGATAATTTAGCTGTTAAATTAGTAATATTTAGGTATAAAAATTTATTTTGATTAAAAATTATATATTTTTCCATAACCATAACAAAAAATTAAGGACCGAACCGGAATAGATTATGTAGTTTTGAGAAAGGTTCCTCATTTTAGAGGAACTGGTTAATCAATATCGGAAAATATTCTTAGAAAAAACCGACCTAGAACTAGTACTACACACCCATATTTGTAAGTTTTTAACAAACGAAATCATGATTAGATTACAAAACAATATTATTATAAAAATCAATTTTAGTATTTTTTTAATGGCAAATTAAATTTTTAGTTAAGGAATTAGAATTTGAACCCCTAACTTCATGCATAGAGGCAATTATTTTAATCAATTGAGTTAGAGATTCTTTACTTAATTCTTGTATTTTTAATTTATGTCCTTTTTTTATTATTTGGTAATTTTGTGATTTTGTGTCATCAAAATGATAAAAAAAATTAAATATAACTATTTAAGTTACTTCTTTAAAAAACAGAGTGACCGATAAATACTAAACATTCATAAAAAAATTAATTACAAAAAATTATTGCAAGTTTAATTTTATAATTTAATCATTCATAAAGTATTAAAATATTTAGTCATTTTATTTAGAATATTTAATAATTTAATGATTGCATTAATTATTAACTACAAAATCAAATAATATCATGGTAAAAAATAAAAAATAATGTTAAAATATAAAAATTAAATAATAATTATCCCTACTATAAAGATATGTATGAAAAATAAGATCACAGGAACTTGCAATTAGACAAATGTAACTTTTTCAAAAATTGTATTTGTCATTAAAGTTGTTATTAAATTTTTAGACTTTATAAAGTAAGCAAGTTAAATTTTGCTCTAAATATATTTGTAGATGAGTTCTCATCAATCATTTTTTATAATGATAGACCATATGGAATCATTTTATTTTATTTGAAAATTATTTTTAAACATATGATTTTTTCAAATGAGATTTTTTTTTTGGAAAATAGATAATTTTTTTTTTAAAATTGAGATATAAATTTATCATATAACATGACTGTAAAACATTTTCAATTCATTTTACTCAATGACAATTTAAGGGACGTCACTGTTTGATTTGCTCATTTTTTCGATGAAAATCTATATTATCAATGATTGACATTCAAGTATTTTAAAAAGTCTTATAATGTTAGCTTCAAATCTATGTTTATGTATAAAAAAAAAATTGCAACTCATGCTGCACCCATTTCTAAAAACAAAATAGTATGATTAATGAAACAGAAATATAAAAGAATCTAACATGTAGACAACTAACTCCAACATGAAAGTGAATCATTTCAATTTAATCGTAATATTAGAAAAGTGGAAAGAATTTTTTTAAAAAAATCTTTTGCAATTCTAATATCTACTTGATCATCAATTTGATGTGCCATACACATTGCCTAATTGAAACTATATTTTTTAGGGTTTGAATGTTCATGTTAATATTATTATATGGTTGATAATACATTAACTTGTTGCCGGCAAAATAAAAGAAAATAAAGAATAAAAGATGATAGATTAAAAATAATTATTTAAACTTCAATAAAGAAAAAGATAAAAAAAAATTAAAAAAATAATATAAAAAAATGAAAAAATGGATACTCGTCTATGAAAAATTTACTTGTAACCTGAGACAGATATGGTGTCAAATAACACCACTTAACTATTTTTCCCTCTATATTTATGGACTGTAAACAGTGTGTAAATAATAAGTTTGAACTCACTATAATTTGAATATAAAAAAATTAAATTAAAATAAATCTTATACATTTTTTTAAGAAAATAAATCTTATACGTTGAAAATAATAAACTAGAAATTTAAAGAAATTTCTCAATTTTATATTACGTGCGTAGAGGAATTATAGTTTGATTGAATTATGCTCATTTTTAAAGAGACAGTAAACATAATAAATAAAGTGAAGATTTCAGTTAATTTTTTTCTTAAATTACAAAACATATTTCTATTTTTCTGAATAAATAGAACTAACGGAGTTGTAGTTTGCCCTTAAAAGAATATATGGAGTACCTAATAAAAGTCAAAATGTATAATCCATATAAAAGCGTACCGAATAAAGCAATAAAAACAATAAACAAGTGGAGCAAAGTAAAACCAGGAAGTGAAAAACAAAGAGTAAAAAAGGGTTTGAGTTGAAGTTGGGAATAGAGTTAGAGAGTAAAAGAGGGTGCTGCTGACAGCAAATAGAGAGACTACCTTACATTACATGTACCACTCTTCCGTGTGAGCCCCACTCCCAGCCTGTCCAAACCACACCATAAAATACTCTTAATAAAATAAAAAATACTATTAACTTAATATGTGTCTATTCATTCATTACTTCCCAAGCCTCCCTCCTCCTCCTGTCCCACCCTCCTTCTCCCTAAGCTAATACCAAACACCACCTCATAACAACACACCATAACTCACCTTCTTCTTCCTCTGATCTTCTCACATTTCTTTGAGCGCCATGGATCCTCATATCTATGGTGTCTCCTTTTTTCTCTCTTTTCTTCTCTTCTCTTTCACTGTTTCTGCATTGGCCCAATCCCCTTCTTCTAAACTCTCTTCTTCTTCTTCCTCCTCTAATGCTACTACAGGAATCAATTCTAACTCCGTTCTCGTTGCGCTTCTCGACTCGCATTATACTGAGTTGGCTGAGCTCGTCGAAAAGGCTCTTCTTCTTCAAACTCTTGAAGAAGCTGTTGGCAAACATAATATTACTATTTTTGCTCCTAGAAATGAAGCCTTGGAACGCCAGCTCGACCCTGAGTTCAAGCGTTTCTTGCTTGAACCCGGCAATCTCAAGTCTCTTCAAACTCTTTTGATGTTCCACATTATCCCTAAACGCCTCGGATCTAGTCAATGGCCGTCTCAAAAATCTAGACCGCTCAAGCACTCTACTCTTTGCAATGATCATGTCCACTTAATCAGCAAAAGCTCTGGAAAGAAAGTTGTTGACTCTGCCGAAATTATCCGACCCGATGATGTTATCCGACCCGATGGTATTATCCATGGAATCGAGCGCCTTCTAATCCCGCAATCCGTACAACTGGACTTCAATCGGAGAAGGAATCTCAGATCTATATCCGCAGTGCTACCCCAAGGCGCACCCGAGGTGGATCCAAGAACTCACAGGTTGAAAAAACCGGCGGCACCGGTACCAGCTGGAGCACCGCCAGTTTTACCTATTTATGATGCGATGGCACCCGGTCCTTCATTGGCTCCGGCACCGGCGCCGGGACCTGGCGGACCTCATCATCACTTCGACGGTGAAAGCCAGGTCAAGGACTTCATCCATACGCTATTGCATTACGGCGGTTACAATGAAATGGCAGACATTTTAGTGAACTTAACGTCGCTCGCCACTGAAATGGGACGGTTAGTTTCGGAAGGATATGTGCTTACGGTGTTAGCGCCAAATGACGAAGCCATGGCTAAGCTCACAACGGACCAGTTAAGCGAACCTGGCGCACCGGAGCAAATCATTTATTACCATATCATACCGGAATACCAAACGGAAGAGAGTATGTACAATGCAGTGAGGAGATTCGGAAAGATAAAGTACGATACGCTGAGACTGCCGCATAAAGTGGTGGCGCAAGAAGCGGACGGGTCGGTCAAATTCGGATCCGGCGACGGGTCAGCGTATTTGTTCGACCCGGACATTTATACAGACGGAAGAATTTCAGTGCAGGGAATCGACGGCGTTTTGTTCCCAGAAGAGGAGAAAGAGACAGTTAAAAAACCGACGGCAGCCGTGAAGGTTGCTTCTGCGAAGCCAAGGAGAGGTAATGTATAATTAAAATTAATTAACTCTCATGAAACGGCGTAATTAGTTTGATTAAATTAAGAATCTTGACCTGGTAAATTAGTGTCGGCGCAGGTTAGGTTAGGTTATTGGATTAACATCAGATTAATTTATGATAAGGAAAGGATTAGTATTTGTGGTGATGATTAAGTGTTTAGTGTTGGTGGTGGGACAGATGGAATGCACACTTCGTTTAGCTTTTTGGTAAGCTTGTCTTCCACTCGCTGTTAGCATCTATTACAAAGCTCAAAGTAGCTTACTTGTTAAGCATAGTATACTTTTGCCTTGCCTCCATACTTGTAATTAAATTAGTGGACAAGTTTATATGAAGATTTAGGTCTTGTTTTTCATTAATTAGGTTTTGATCAATGTTTGAATGCGAGGTTGCTTCAAATTCAATAGGACATACTTCAAAGTACCTAAGAAATGATTTTTGGGTTACGAAATTAGCAAATTTTATGTTTTCACCGTTTGAGAATTAGATTCATTATATGAAAAGAGTGTCAGCTGATTATATTTTTGAATTGCAAATTAGCGATTCTGGATACATAAGGGTGTTTGGTTGAACCAATTAGGAAAACTCAGTGCGTGCAGATTGGGGCGAAAGAGAGTTTTTGAAACAATGTATGTAGGTAGGGGAAAAGAACATACACATGGCAGCAGAACTAAGTTGCGGGGAAAATTAAATGCCCCCCTTGCCACCGACGGCAAGAACGACGAGTCGTCTGTGCATGTGATTTGTACGCATAGAGAAAAAAAATTGTCAAATAAAATCCAAGGAATTGCAAGCTGTGATCCACATTCTCTTGCCCCACCACAACTAAGATGCCAACGAGATATGACCAATAATTAAATTCCACACCTTATTACTACTTTCTTTTTATTACAGGCTTTGTTCTGTCTTTTCTCATTTATTTATTTATCTGAAGCTGACCCTAATTTTTTTTTTAATTTTAATTTAAGGAATTGTTTTCTATTTTCCCATCATTTAATTGCTCAACTGGGTGTTTTAATTAAATGTAAATGTACTGTAGTTGACTTATAAATAATAACGTTACTAATGAAATTGTACTGTGGCATGTGCAGGGAAATTAATGGAAGTAGCTTGTAGAATTGTTGGAGCTTTTGGACAGTTGAGTACATGTCAATGAACCTGCACAGCTATATATTTCTAAATAATAGTAAAAATGAACACAATAGACAACATGGTTAGTCTCATTTTTTCTTTTCCCTTTACCTCTCTTTATACATAATACAATGTAAATTAGTATTATTGTAAATAAAATGTAGTTAAAATCCATGTAATAACGCAGTTTTGGAATGTAATTGCAGGAAATATATTTGTGTAATAAAAATCACAAACAGAAGGGATGAATTGGCATTTATGAGAATCACTCCCTCCCCCACGTAAAAGAGAGTTTGTTGTTATATTTTGTTATAATTACTGTAATTACACATCAATTTTTTTATTAATTTTTTTTTAACTTTTATAAAAATGTCAGTGTATGCATATCAATTTTTTTTTTTTTTAATTTTAAAAATATCTTTCTAGTAGTCACGGGTTGGTGTTCCTTTTAGCTTCTGTGCATCCTTTGCTTGTGAATCAAAAACATATAAAGATTTTCGTTTTTTTTTTCCCTAGTGTTCCGACCATATTTTTATGTTTGTTTGGTGATTTGTCCTTTTAGAAATAAAATAAAATTTCATTTCTGTTGATTGGAGATTGAGACAGCGAAAATTAGATTAGCTGGCCTTTTATGCTCTTTTGTTGTCATGTGATAAAATAAATTAAACATTATTTAAATACAATTAAGAAAGACATAATGGGCGATTTAGGAAAATAAAACCTATCATTATCAATTATTGGTTCCAAAGGTTACGTCAATAAAGAAAAAGAAAAAATTATTGGTACCAAAGGCCCACTCATATTACTATAAACTTTTTTGTTTCTGCCCATAAGAACTTTCTTGCTATATATCTTTAGAAGCAGCAATATTTCCTCAGGAAAAAAAAAAAAAATGCGGGGGCGAAAAGCCAAAAATCAATTGATACAACAATCAAATATAATGGCTTAGAATTGATTATATTATTTTTAAAATCAATATATATATATATATATATATATATATATAATGTTGGTCAACTAAAACACATGTTTGATTCAATAAAATCTTGAGTTAAAGAAAAGGAAAAAAGAATCCCAATTTGGTAAGAGCAATAGCTGAAAATTTCACCTTTTTACCCTAATAATTTGTATAAAATAGCTGGAAGCCCGGGCCTCAGCAAAAATTGGTGTGTTCAATAACAAAAGAAGTCAAAAGAGGAAAGGGCCAAAAAAAAAAAAAAAAGGTTGGTTTGCAATTTTCTAAAGACCATATTATTTGTACAGCTAACACGTGATTAGGTTATTCCACCACCTTTTAATTGCGTACTACTATTGTAAACTTCCATTTCTTGCAATGCAATTTAGGCTTTTAGTTTACATTTTTCACTTTTATTTATTTTTGGCTACTACAATTTCAATTCTTTTCAACTATTAACTATCATATTTATTATAAGGCAAGGAGTGGCAATAATAAGCCATATATACAAGAAAATCAATGGCTGACTGAGGGTTTGGTGGGGCATTAGCCACCCAGGCTTTTATTTTTCAATAAATTAGTCCAAAATTTTTTAATGATATTTATATATATTACAAATTGTGACCTTTTCAATTTTATCATCCAAAATTTTGAAGAAATTTGATTTTTTAATCTTTAATTCTTTAAATTTTGGTCCCCCCCAAAGAAAAAGAAAATCCAAACAAGTATTTGTATATGCACACTATTCTAAGAAAATTATGTAATTGAGGGTCCACGCTGTGTCTTGTAGCTAAAAAAAACAAAAGAAAGTGTATTAAAATGTATAATAGCTGTAATGGAAAAGGTATGCACTACTAAATAGGAGTTTTATGCGAAGAGGCTGAAATGTAGTAATTAATTGGCATGAAAGAAAAGAATGGCACGTAATAGTTAGTAACATGTCCTCTTCATATACACTAAAAACCAAAAAGTTAGTGTTAATGGGTTAGCTTTGAAGGAGGTTTTGCTTTACTTTTAAACCATTATTAAACTTGCTTTCTAAGTAAATCAAACTCCTTTTCACTACCTAGTATCTACCTATTTCTCTTAACTTCTTGTTGGGTGCTAATTTACCTACTCAATACATCAATTTCACCTCTCCAATTTAACGCTTCCTCCTAATTTTTTCCCCCAAACGACCTTTCCCATAAATACATGGGTATAATCAAGTAATTCGGATCTAAGCCGTGGCATTTAATGGGTGGTGGATATTTTTATCGAGTTTCTAATCGAGAATTCTTGAACATTGGCTTATTTGGATCACAGTGAAACTGTATCCTTACACTGGATATGGATAGAGAGACCAACAAATAGAGGGAAAAAAAAAATCAACATCCAAATTACAGAAAATTACGTTCTTGAAATTTGTCAAAGTATAATGTTTTGTCCGTTAATTTTAAAATTAAACTCTTTTATCAATATATTTAAATTTTATTAGACTAATTTATTCTTTTATTAAATCATATCTCATCTTTCAATGATTTTCTAATTAGTTATCTAATTTGCCTCATTAAGTTTGTGGAAGTGTTCGGCATTATCTAATTAGCCTCATTAAGTCTACGGAAGCGCTCGACAATAATGGTTAAGGTAGTGATTAGTAAATTGACTAGTCAAAACACTAAAAATTCTTTTTTTATAATGTTCGGTGATTTAGCATTTTAAATAATTTTTAGAGGTTATGATAGTATTTTATAAAAAACTAACTCCTTAACGTTTAGTCTCTATTCGGCAAAAATAGTGGTTTAAGCAACTATTAGATGTTACATGCGCTATTAGATGTTTTACTAGCTGTTAGCTATTTTATACCAGTGGTTAACAATTAATTATTCATGTAGTGGTTAAAAGTACAAGTATTTGGTAAAAACTACTGTTGAAATAATTGTTAAAAGTTAAATGACAAAAAAGAACATAGTATATTATTGTAATAATTGTTCAATAAATTTTTTTATACTAACTTCTCATAATATAAAATATTTTCTGGATAAATACTATTTTGTCATAAATACTATTTTACCATCGTATTTTGGCAGACGTGCTAAAACGCACGAACGGTTTGGCAAAAAATACTAATATAGCACCATGTCGTTAATTTTTACAGATTTCTGTTAAGTTTGAAACGGCAGACAGAAAAATAGAAAGAGAAGAAAATTAAATACCTATATTAACCTTAGGTTGAAATTTAAGAGCACCTAAAGGAAAAAAAATCACAGCTTCGTTATATCTTCCTTTCTTCTTCATCTTACATCTTTATTCTAGGGTTTATTCTTTCTTCATTCATCTTCATCTATCTTCTAAGGTTTAGGGAAAAATGACAACTTCTTCATCAAATGTTGGGGATTCTAGCAATAGGGAAAAATTGTTTCTTTTGTGTGCAACTGCTCATCTATTTGTGCCGATATAGTAATCTTTTTTCAGTAGACATGTACTGATTTCATGGCAATTTCTTTCAAATTGCAAAATCATTGACATATCCAATTGAAGATTTTGCAATTGCAAAAACCTAATGCTGGTGCTTTAAGAACTCCCAGAATTTGTTCTCTCTGCATCATAAATACAAAAGAAATATTTATTACAGAATAAATAATTCTCTACATTATTTACAAATTACCAAAATTAAACAAAAATGATGATATAATTACCTTGAACAACACCCATAGATAGCATTCGAACCATATTATCAATACGACGCTGTATAGACTTCAGAAGAGAGTTCAATGATGAAACCCTCTTTCTAACACTTGAAATCTTCGCAGCATGTTACAAAATGAATGGCAAAGGAGCATCTTTTAACAACTGATCAAGCTCTACCCACCATTAAAAACCAATAAAAATTCAATCTTTCTGCTAAACCCATAAAAAATTTAATAACAAATAATGAAAATTGAGATTAAATTATAATCTCCAAAGATTATTTGAGCTTATAGATCATAGAATTACCTCCTGTTAGACGATCGATGGCTGAATTAAGTTGGTCTTGACTTTTGAAAGTTTCTTGAGCTTTAGAATCGAAATCCCTTATTACATTACTCAGCACCGTTGATAAACCCTTGGCCAATGCGTCGCTACTTCTGTTGTTGATTTCATCATCTGTGTTGGTCTTAGATTTGTGTTCTTGGGAATTGGATTCATCAAACCCGTTCACAACACATCAAACCCGTCCACAGATATAGCGAAATTGTCTTCAAAAAAACAGAACCCATTTCAAAATCAAACATTAAGGTGCAGACCTTTCATTGGAGAGAAGGATAGAGAGAAGATGAGCCAAACAGAACCCACCGTTTGCAAACCACTAACAAACCGAAATCCTCTTCAAACAACGAAACCCATTTCAAAATCACTGGTGAAATTAAGGGAATTCCATCGGAGCGACAGAGAGAGAGAATGAGAGAGATGATGGTGACTGGAGGATTGACACGATTTTTCCATTCTAATATCAAGGGCATCCCTATCTTTTCCCCTCGAGTTAGCGGAAAATCTATAAAAATTAATGACGCAGTGCTATTTTAGTATTTTTGGCCAAATCGTTCGTGCATTTTAGCACGTTTGCCAAAATACGATGATAAAATAATATTTACGACCAAACCTAATGCTAAAATAGTATTTATCCCAAAAAAAAAAAAACCAATATATGAATAAATAAACCTTATTGGTAGGTACGTTTTACTCACATCATAGTGCAGACCCCTAAAATACAAAACATCACCATAATCATCAATGTTTAAATAAAGTTAATTAGGCTTCCGACAGCTTTTTTTATTGAGATAAGCCTTGAATCCGAACTTCAGTTATAAGAAAAAAATATCTTACTATTAGACTATCTTCTTGGGCTTGCTGGATACATCCTTAATTAAGCCTCTTCTTATGTACGATATAAAAGCTTATGTAATATAAAATTAAATCTAAAAGAGATCAAATGAGTTTATATGAAGTTAGTATTCAGATTTTATTTTATTTTTATTTTTATAGCAATTGAAATCAGACTAATTATGCAATAATTAACTATTACATTAATATTTAGAATATCTAAGTGGTTGTTAGAATTTATAAGATTAATATATTTTATGAATATATATCAAATGTAAATAATGTCAATTATATATATATATATATATAAAACAAAATAGTTCATATTATATAATAATAAAATTAATGAAATTCTATATATAATGCGAGATTTTACATCAATAACTTATTAATGAAATTTGAACTCTGCAATTTTATATTTATTGCATTTATTTTTAAATTAAATAGTATTAATTAATGTTTTACAACTTTTATTTTCTTTGCTAAATTGCATTTTTCATGTTTAGTAGTAGAATATTTTTTATTATAATAATTATTTTAAATGTGTAATATGCTGAAAATAACTTAAATAAACAAACGTTTGAATAATGCAAAATCTGCTTTTTCTTTTTTATTTTTTTAACATATATACTCCTATTTTTAGTTTATACAAGAAAAAATTAGGGAAAATAGATGGTTTAAAAAACATTTATTTCAAAGTTGATATTCCTATGATGTGTCAATAAGAAAAAAAAAAGCACTTATGATGTCATTTTTTGACATTATTACCACTTGATGTTCCGAACCGTGAGAAGGGGGGGTCAAAGGAGGTCGGACCGCTTGAGACGAAGAGCCGGAAGATGAGATACGAAGAAGTACCGAACCGAACCTGTGCTTAAGAAGAAACAAGATCGGGCGAAGCCCTTAGGCGATCACTCCGATGCTTAAGTCAGGATTCGCTTAGCTCAGAAAGGAATAATCAGAGGAAAAGCAATAAATGAGATACCTGGCACAGTAATCGAGGTT
>CATIWJ010018805.1:0-25740 GCA_949640765.1 Croton laevigatus
GAATTGATGGTTCAAGATTGGGATAAAAGTGGCGATGATACCCCAAACAGTAATTGAAAGAATATGAAGAGGTAATACTTTTTTGTTTATTTTAGCAAAAGAGGGAATGTTATTGATTTGATGGTATTTAATTCATTCGTTGCAAACTTATAAGTATTATTTATTTCAAATCGAGTATCACCATTGAATCGTAAACCTATCATAAACTCTTAGATAGCTAATTGAATTTTTGTAATTTTTGACAAATTACAAATTTATTTATGTAGTTTGTCAAATCATACTCTTTTATCCTTTATTTTTCAAAAAATATATTATTTTATCCCTAACTTTAAAAAAATAATTAAAAGAATATGAAATGGGAATAATTTCTTCTTTTTTTTTGCAATACATGGAATAGAATTAATTTGGTGCTCTTTAATTAATTCATAGTAAACTTACAAGAATATTATTTATTGAAAATTAAGTATCATCAACGAATAGTAAACGAACCATCAAATTTAATGGTTCAAACTGTTTTTATAAAATTCAAAATACAGAGTCAAATTACCAATCATAAATAAATATCTTTTAAAATTTTATCCAATACTTAAAATACATGAAAAATAACATCAAATCACAACCAATAAATTATTATTCTTTATCTTGTGGTCCTCACATTTTTCATGCTCCTCCTCCATTAGTGCATCTTTTCTTATTGTACGATGTGAGTGGTGTAAGCTATACTCGAAATTTTGCTGTAATTTTTCGGTAGGATGATTCGAGTAACTGTGGATTCAGATGCTCAATATCGTATTGATGCTATCATTGATTCTAGATATGAGGATTATTTTAGCTTTGATCATTGTTTAAAAAAAAAAGTTTAGAACCAATAGATTGGCTATAGAGTATACAACAAACATAAAATTGCTTTTTCATTCTCAATCAAGTTAATTAGTCTTTATCCACTACAAATTCAACATAATCAAACATGAACTAGCTTGGACGTTAATGACAACATCTTTGAATTAATTTTGCATTGGCAATGGCTGAAGTAGTAATGTTTTGATACGATCTATAAAAAGTGTAGGGTTAGTCAAAGGATCAATCTGAAATTTGTAAAAGAATTCAGACATTCTTGCAATATTTAGAAAATACTTAACAACAATCTTCGAAACATAAGTTGTCTTCAATAGATCTTCATTCACATCTTTCCATCTTTCTATCCAAAATTTTCTCAATCTCTTCAATGGCTTCTTTTTTTAATACTATGCTCATTCATATAACAATCCACATTTTTAGGGCATTCTCCTCTATTTTGCTCTTCCTTAAAAAAAAATAAAAAAGAAAAAAAACCTTTTGTCACACATCAATATCAATATATATCTATTATAAAGCCGGAGCAGAGAGAAAGTTCATAGAAATAGTCTCTATGCTTAGTATTTGATTTATCTAATTTTATAGATTTTTGACAAATTTTTTATATCTATTAGCTTTTTTTACTTAACTTAAATTTGATTCATTTTAAAATTTTAAATAATTTTAAAATAACTCAATAGTTAATAAATTCAATTTTAAAAATTTAACTTATCATCCCTATCTATCTATTTTGTTATCATTTTCAATTCACTTCTAATTAAATAAGTAATAAATCTATTTTTTAAAATCTAATTTATCATTCAAATCTATCTATTTTCCAATTGATTTACTATATATCCTTTTTTTTTTTACATAAAAAAGAAGTTTTGAATTAAAAATTTTCATTTTTATATTCCTTCCAATTAGCGAATTTCCAAGGGTAAAAATATTTAATTTAAAAATATGTCAAATTTTCTAAGTATATTATTTGTGTAATTTAAGTACATAAGTATATAATATTATAATAGGTAAGCAATTAATTAACATAATTATACAAATAGTGGTGGGTTCAGAATTTCTAAATTGGGTAGACACAATTATAAGGAATATATAATGGAGTCTGAATACGATTTACGAAGGCATAATATGATAATATGAAAATTAATAGTAAACAATTACATTTTAGTAGCAAAATTCACACATCAATTGCAATTGTCAGGAGTAAATTGTCATTCAGTAATTGAATCCAACTATTATCAATAGAGCCTACTACCGAAAATCCAAAATCAAAAAGAAATCTGTAAAAACAGTGAAAGGTAACAGAAGAGAGAAGGAAAAAGGCAAGACAAAACTGTAAAAAGTATGATGAATAGACAAAACTACGAATCTTGAGTTAAATGTTTTTTTTTTTAGTTTGTTGTAGTAGTGATCCTAAGTTGCTAGCAATCCCCTACAAAATAAGAGTAAAATTTTCTTTGTTATCAATTATCATTCACGTGGAAGTTAGTTATTTTGTTTTGTTTTTTTTTAACTCAGCCTATTATTATTATTATTATTATTTTTTAAAATTTTTACTGGGTGTATAGTGGATCCACCCCTGTATACAAATACAAGTAATATAATAATAACAATAATAGTTTTTTTACTAGCTTTAATTAATAGTAGATTACACACACAAACACACACACATATATATACACTAATTTTATACTAAAATAGTTTTCATTTATTATTATACAAACACAAAATTATATAACATTTTGAAAATTAAGGAAATCTTAATAATAATAATAATATTGAAACCCTAAATTTTAAAGTATTAGTAATAATTTCAAAGGAATTTATGATTTCATCCCTGATATTTAGTGAATATTACTATTTAGTTACTGTTTTTTGATATAATTATTTTGAAATCCCTTATCTTTCGTACTACTACACTATTTCATCTTTCCATCTAGTTAAAATATATAAAATTACATATTAATACTAATTTTTAAAGTTTAAAACTTTTTTCTATCTCTCAATAATTAATTTTAGATATAATTAAAAAAATTAAAGTATTACTAATCAAATAATAAGTGCCTAAATGAGTTGACATGTGTAACACATGTTAAAAAATCGCTAGTATATAAAAAACAAACACAAACATGCATCATTACTCTATGGAGGGAAAAAAAGTAAATTTAGTTTAATATTATTTATTATTACAACTCTTTTTTTATTTTTTACATAAATATCCTAAATCCTGTAGTAGGAGGAGGAGGATTCGAAGTCTAACTCTCCTATCTAGCGTGCCAATGCTCTACTAACTGAGCTGGTTCTCGTTCTCTTCTTATTATTACTACAACTCCAAGCCATACGTATTCTTCTACATAAACTTCAAGTCATAAAAAAGAAAGGAAGAAAATACAAGCCATCCACTCGTCAATCCATCATTTCTCACACCAATTTATTACCAAACCACACCATTAAAAAACAAAGGTAGGGTTGATGGTAGGGTGAAGCATTTAACCCGATCCATTGGAGACACGTTGAAACCAATCTGTGCGGGGCATATTTTACCCGAACCGATGGGGCGCGAGGTGGGGATGGATTTTAATAATAAAACCCACTGCGGATTTAGGGTGGGGATGAGTTTTAGTATACCTATCTCGGACCCGCCCCGCTCAAGAATAATATTATAATTTTACTAACAATTTAAAAATTCAAAATGATAATGAATATGTTGGCTTATAAAGATTACTATAAAAATCTGTCTTTTATTGAAATTCGTGAATGATTGACATATAAATTTGAGTTATTTTACATTATATTTATGAAAGTTCTATTATAATTTAATTAATCGAATGAGGTTTAATGTAGAATTAGTAAGTATTATTTTTATTAATTAAATTACTCAATTTATTTGATAGATTACATAATTAATTGATCTTATTTTACAATTTGAATGTACCAAAAATATTTATATTCTTTTTTTTTTCCTTAAAAAATGTATTTTTTGCAAATAAAAAACCAGCTTCAAAAGCCTTGAAAATTCTTATACCCTTTCTTCAGCTTCCTTGAATTTGCCAGAATCAATTTCTTCATTTCCCTTAGGAAAATACTTGGTAGTAGCCTCCATCTGAAGCTGGTTCTATTTTGGTCTCACAAGTAACTTTTTCTACTTTATCATCTCATACCAAGTCTACTTTTTTGTCTTCCAATGCTTCGCTCCACTCCCTGCATGTAATAACTTATGGTTAGCTTAGGTTTCGTAAGATTAATTAAATAATTAGCTAGAGAATGAATAGAAAATAGAATATTATTTCAACAGGGAATTAGTCTAATAAAATCATTGAATAAGGAGGCTGAGTTTTTGACAATTATGAAAGCTTTAGAAATCTTTTATTCATTTCATGCTAGATTCCAATATGTAATCATTGAATCCGATTCCAAGAATGCTTTCAAGTGGGTAGCTAACTTATGCACAAGACCATGGTCTTGGTGGAAAAAATTTAATAGAATGGATGCATTAATTAGCTCATTACCAGTGGTTTCTCTCACATCCCAAGAACTAAAAATAACTTTGCAAAAAAGATGTTGATTCTCACATTTCATTTTTAGCTTGGTTGTGATCTGTGTATGATTTACTTTTCTCTTAGTTCAAGAGATAAGTTGCATTTGTAATTTTTTTTTTCTTCATTTAAATTTTCTATTGTAATCAAGGTATTTCCATGTTTTTTTTCACTGAACATCGATAGGCTACATTGGGATAACATGGGTTTTTTGCCTGATGGCAATGGGTTACAATGCTTACCTTTGCTAAGTTTTTTCCTGGATAACAAAATTAATAAAATAAAAATTTCATTTGTTGATAAAAAAAATATTAGTCTAATAGAATGAAATTTAGGGACAAAAAAGTATATTTTTAAGATAATATATTTGGACAAATCATAGAGACAATTTTGTTATTTTCCCTTCTTACTTCTATCATTTAAAAGGTTTATCCAATAATATTACCTTTTTGAGTATTATTATTAAGCTTTTTTAAAAAAAAAAAAGAAAAAAATTGTTCTACATAAAAAATAAAAAAAAAAAAAAGAAAGGGAAGAAACCTTCAACAAAATTGGTCTGCTTAATGCTTCCAGTTGCAGCAGCATCTCCTTGAACAATATCAGTATTTTTTATGGAATCAGACAGAATCTTAGGAGTATAGATATGATATTCAACATTGTTGTGACATCATTGACCTCAAATAATTTTTTCATGATTTTAATTTTGAAAAACTTATTTCTGTAGATGCTACCATCATAGACATTGTTAATAGAATTTGATAAGCAATTGAAATTTTTAGATAGCAATATGCATTTTTTACAAACTCAATAATCTCAAGTGATGTCATTAACACATTTTGCAAAGTCCTTTACAACACTTTCATTTTAGAAAAAAAGTCATTTGCATGAACATCAGATAAATTGTAATAAGAAAATTAGTCTTTAAACTATCACAACATTCTTTTAATTGACTCTCATCCAATGACTTCAACCTTATAAAATCAAGTAGAAATCCAAAAATATCTTCAAAAATCTTTAATTGCTCAAATCTATCTTTCAAAGACACAACCGTCATATCAACAACCAACAAAACATAATTAACTCGAGAAGACTTTCTTTGTGTATAATTTCATTGCTAACATTGTTAGATGAGTTTTTAGGATGTACATATATTTTTTTTGAATTATCTTTCCATCTGTATTCAAATTTAAAATAAAAATTATAAATTATTTAGCAATTTCATTAACCTATAAGTTTAGACAATACAATCAAAATACACAAGATTTAAAAATAATAATAATAATAGTAGTTTTGACACAAAAATATAAAATTGCAAAATCATAAATTACTTACAATCAAAATTAATAAATGACATCTCGCGGTCAAAATAAAGGATCCAAGACACATCAAGGACCACTGATTGGGTGCATGAGAATAGAATCTTCACGAGCTAGCCAGCCTGTAGACAACACAAGGATAAGATTGGGGGCTGCCTAGTGACAACCGCTTCAATGGTTAAGTCAGTGACTGTTTAATAGAGATAATAATAATCAAATAAAAGAAAATAGATTGAATACCTCTAACCGGAAAACCTTAGCGGTATTTATAGAAGATAACTCACCAACTTCATCCATGAAAGGTAAGAGAAGGATTCCTAATCATGGTAGAATACTGCAAATAATCCAGAATCCATCTGGATGAAGGATTTGTGAGCCGACCCTTAGGTCATAGGATGATCCCTTTTTAAGACGATGCCCTTATAAGGATGATGTGGCTCCAAGGACGATGCCCTGAGCCAATGTCTCGCCATTCAGTAGCTTGTCAAAAGTTTGGACGACCCCTCCTAGATTTGGACGAGGCCCAGGATAAACTATGGTGGACGACCTCTACCAGATTATTTGGCAACTATGGTCGTGTGGGGTTAACCCATTGTGAGCCATATCATCACGTGTGCCACACTAAGTCCCTTAGTCAAAGACTGAGGTACCTCGTCATTTAATCAAGCCAGATCCTTGACTTTCGATGCCAATATCCATCTATATAACTAATGATGAAACACGAGGTTATTCAAAAATTTTCTAGGGCGAGCATTTTTAAGCGGGCCTTTTGCCGTCCAACACCCCCTACTTGACACGTGGCACCTTTTGGAAGCATCCTTGTCGCTTCAACTTTTCAACCTTCGCCTTTAAATAAGAGAAAGTCACTGACTTGATATTCTGCTACAGAAACTCTGCCAAAACTCTGTCCAATTTTTCAGAACCTCCGGCTAATATTTAAGAGCATCTTCACCCTTTTTAATATCAGGTAGAGATTCCTCACACCCTTTCCCTTTATATTTCTGCGTTTCTGTTTCACTTTTGATTTGTGTAAGGCGGAATATGAGTGACAGGAATGATTCTCAAAATCTAACCGCATCGTCTACTGCCCATTTCTTCGGCCAAAAACCGTCCTACAGTCACACTCCGTCCACCTAAAAAATGCCACTCCATCAATTAACAGAAGGCCTTATACATTAATTGACGAATCTAAAGAGTTTGACGAGACTCCTCTTTCTAGGAGAAGGTCAAAATGCAACCCTCCTAGCTTATTCAACCACCCAAAGGTCATTCAACCTCTGTTAATTATCCCCCACAAAAGTCTTCAACAATAAAAGATGGTCGCTCCCTATTCTAAAGAGCCAAGTCGCCTCCCATCTAGGAGTGGAGCCCCTGGAGAAGGGTCTAGAACAAAGAAGACCCCCTCCCAAACACCTTAAGTCGAAGAGATCCCCAGCTCATTAACACAAGAGGATATGAAGGAGATTCAAATAATATATAAAATCCCAAAAGACTTCTTCCTGCCTCTACTCGACCCCAACAGAGGGGCCAATCAAACCATAGAGGGTGATAGCAGGATTATTTATCTTGAAGATCTAGTAGTAAGGGTAAGATTTCTAATGTTTGGCCTAGGCATCGCCTTTTTGAACGTTCATGGGATGAATATTGACCAATTCATCCTAAGGCCTGGAGGATCCTTCGTGCACTACAAATGCTGGCATGGCACTGAGGGTTCGAGTTAACTGTGAAAGAAGTGTTGGAATTGTATCGGATGATTCCAATCGAAAGATTCGATCATAGCCATATGCAAGTTGAAGGCCATAAGAAGATGTTTAGCCCGCCTTTATCCTTTAAAGGGACATGAAAGTCGAAGTACTTCGTTATTACACATCCTACCCTCGCAGAGGTGTCGAGAGAATGGAATAGGTCGCCCGTATCGATTAAAGGGAAAGATCTTGACGCCCTCTGAGATCAAGAGGCCGAACATGTATAGAGCCTACTAAAGTCAGTCGAGGATGGGGTGTTCGATGCTAAGTACATGGTCGAGAACTGGTACTTGAGGATGGTGCTGGATGCCACTGGGAATCGCATGAACCTTGAGCGTGGTATATATTTCTGCGTACCTTCAAGTTTAATAGTTTAAAAGAAATATAAAATTGTTTTCTATTTCTTGTAGATATGTCGAGCATCTCTGAAAGGATGAGGGCCATCGAAAAGAGGAACCGAGGAAGCTCTAAAGGAAAGAGCTCAAGAGATATGCCAACTTCGCCCCTAGTCTCATCCAAAGCACACGAGGCTCCATCTAAGGGATCGAACCCTATACCAATAGTTGCACTTATCGAGGGTACCTCAGTGGAGACACCAGCTAGAGCGCAAAAATGACCTCGCACTGAAGTTTAATTGGAGGGATCTACTGAAGGAAGCATATCAATATCAGGATATACCATAGAAAATTACAAGGAAACTGCAAGTTTGTCCAACCTATATTTGGCCAAGGACCTTGTAAAGTCCATGGTTCTTCCTGGGGACAAAAAAAAAAGAGAGAGCTGACTTAAGTTGAAAGGGTCTCTATGGGTCTGAGCTATGTGCTCCGAGTACAACCCCTTAACCTAGAAAAAGACCTGTGTGACATCTATTATCAACTTGTTTCTTCAATAATGCACTCTACTTTTACAGGCAGCTGAACTTATATTCGTTGGGGCAACAACGATAACAACCGAGCTGAAGGCATCTCGCAATGCCTGCGATAAGCTTGAACATAAAAATGGTTAGCTGTTGAAGGAAAAAGCACTCAAGGCTAAGGGACATGAGGCTACGATGAAAAAGATACAGGCGATATGGCTCGAGCTTGATAGCTTAAGACAATTGAAGGGTAGCCTCAAGCGTGAACTTGGCATTTGACAATAGGAGGCAAGGATCACCCTTGCTACAAAAAAAGAGAAGTTCAGGAAGGAGCTGGACCGGGTCCAGGATGATAGCGCCATGTGGATGCTCACCTTCCGCGACCAGATAATAAAAAGTGCTATAAGCAAGTTTGGGGAGGAAGAGGCGTCATTGGCATTGACTGAGCTAGATCCAAAGATCTTTACACTCGTAGCCCCCTTGATATTGAAGACGAGCATATTGAAGAGGATCCTGTTGCTTCTTTTGCCTGTTCCGGGCTTCAATCCACTGTGTAGAAGGCTAAGGTCACAGGATCTAACCCTAAGCAAGAAAGTCAAAACAACCTTCCTATGGGAGATGCTATCATGGGCAATGATCCTGTTAACTCTGAGGCATCTTGAAGGCTTTTCATCATATTTTTATTGGATTTCTTCCCAAAATTTTTTTTTTTTTGGGTAATATGCGAGCTTCCCCAGCTCATTCCACTAGTAAAAACCTTTTTTTTTTCTTCTGCTGGAATGAAATTCTTATCTTTTGTAATGTTTATGGCAACGTATTTCTTAGCTCTTAGTTATTTATAGGTTTCTTTGGGAGGGACGATCTGTGGATCATTCTTGATCCAGTTTATTTATGCCCTAGAAGGACGATCTAGGGATCGTGCTCAATCCTGGTTTATTTATTCCAAGGAAAGACGATCTAGGTATCATTCTCATCCATGGTTTATTTATTCTAAGGAAGGACGATCTAAGGATCGTGCTCAACCATGGTTTATTTATTCCAAGAAGAAAGGATGATCTAAGGATCGTGCTCAACCATGGTTTATTTATTCCAAGAAAGGACGATTTATGGATCTTGCTCATCCATAACTTTTGGTGTGAGATATATGAACTTGATACATAAATGATCTTTATCATTGGGAAGATGCTATTGTAGGATCTCAATCCATTCAATGAAGGTACATTCATATTTAGAAGATAAATAAGTCCTAAAACATTTATTTTATTGATAATGCTAGGATCAGTAGATGCACCAATTGATCCTAACTAGGTTGGCACCTATATAGCATCCTCATCATTTGTCTGGACTTCAAAAAAAAGTACATTAGCAGGATATATGGATTTATATTTTACAAAAAACTAAACTACTAATAGTAAATCTTCAAGTTATCCGAATTCCACGAATGAGGCAAGATCTTCCCCTTCATGTTTTTCGGGCGGTAAGCTGCTAGACCCAGCACTCTGTCCTAATTGGGTTGTAGTTTAGCTACCCCAGTGTTGCCTCTTGTGATTTTTGCTTTTCTTAACACCAGTTCTCCGTCCTGAAAGGTTTGGCTTCTGACTTTTTTTGTTATGGTATCATGTAACCTTTTATTTATAGGAAGCTATTCGAGCATGAGCTAGGTCTCAGAGTTCTTCCACCAGATCTAGGTCCAGCCTCCTTTCTTTATCCTGATAAACTTCCTTAGCAAATTTTACCCTGAAAGAAGGTTGCCCAATCTCTACAAGGATCATCGCTTCACCACCATAACTAAAGAGAAAGGGGTCTCGCCTGTAGGTGACCGAGGTGTATTTCGAAAGCTCCATAGGACGTTGTTCAACTCATCTACCCACTTCCCTTTTTTGTCATCTAACCTTTTCTTCAGTCCATGCACTATGGTTCTGTTGGTGACTTTAGTTTAACCATTTGTTTGAGGATGTGCCACTGAGGAGAATTGAAGATTGATATGCAAGCCTTCACAGAATGATCTAAATTACTTAGAGTCAAATTGTTTACCATTATCGGTAATGATGATCTTAAGGATCCCAAATCTAGTGACGATGTTCTTGTAAACAAAGTTTGTCACTTTTCCTTGAGTTATCGTAGCTACAGGTTCTGCTTCAACCCACTTGGAGAAATGATCTATATCCACAATCAAGAATTTGCATTGTCTCAAGGCTTTAGGGAAAGGTCCCAGAATATCTATCCCCCATTGATGAAAAGGCCATGCTACTCCAATAGGGAGAGATGTGTAATTGGAACCCTTTGTCCATTAGCATGCACCTAGCACTAGGGGCATCTTTTTACCATCTCTTCAGCATCTATCTTGATGGTTGGCCAGTAATATCCTTGTAGGAGGACTTTCCTCGCTAAGGTATAGCTGTTCCGTAGTCTCCTTCATGGATCTCCCTTAACAGATATTATCCTCTCGGTTGTGGGATACATCTTATCCACGGATGGGTTCGAGATCGCCTGTATAGATCATCTCTATACCAGTTGTATTCTCAAGCTTTTTTATTATTTTTTTAGCTTTTTTTCTTATCTTCTAGTAATTTGCCTTCTGCTAATCATTGAACAAGGGGTTCCATCCAAATACCTTGCCAATTAATTATACAAACGAGCTCATCCTTTGACGTAGGAGCAACCTAAATTGACAGTGGGATGTATTTAAGGTCGTCTGCTCTGTCTTGAGCTACGGCCTTAGCAATTTCATTGGCTTCCACTGTTTCTTCCCATAGAACTTAGATGACATGCCAATATTTAGACATCATCTTCTGGGCAATCTCTACATATGGCATCATGTCGTCTTTCTTCACTTTAAAATTCCAGTGTATCTGACTCACTACTAGTTAAGAATCATTATATATGGTCAGGTGATCAATTTTGATCTCTCGAGTCAATTTCAAACCATTGATAAGGGCTTTATATTCTGCTTTATTGTTGGAGATTTTGAATTCTAGCCTTATAACATACTTGAAAACAAGCTAATGGGGTCTTTTGAGGACTATTCCCACTCCTGAACCTTCATTACATTTCAGCTCCGTCTACCCACATCTGCCAGTTTTCAAGATGGGTCTTCTGGGGTTCGTCCACGGGGGTTAGTTCAGCCATAAAATCTGCTAAGACTTGGGTTTTTAAGGCTTTTCAGGGTTCGTATTTTACACCATATACCCCTATCTTCACCGCCCATTCAGCTATCCTTCCTAAAATTTTAGGCTTCCATAGGATCTTTCTTAAAGGGAGATCAGTTCGCACTGTAATAATGTGAGCTTTAAAGTAATACCTTAACTTCTTAGTAGACATGTAAAGGGCTAATGCGTGCTTTTCCAATTTTGGGTATCTAAGCTCAGCGTCCTACAATACCTAGCTTACATAGTATATAAGAAATTGCTCCCCCTCTTCCTTTAGAACCAGAATGGCTGCAATGGTGTCCTCCATTGTGGAGAGGTAGATGAATGGGTCATCTCCTTATTGGGGTCGGCTTAACAAGGGTGGTAAAGTTAGGAAGACCTTGAGGTCTTCAAAAGACTTTTGGTACTCGTCAGCCCATTCAAAGTTATTTAACCCTTTTAGAGTTTTAAAGAAGGGCTGACATCTTCGAGCGGAGCAAGAGATGAACCATCCTAAGGCAGTGATCCTGCCATTCAGCTATTGGACCTCCTCAATGCTTTTTGGCAGTTTTATCTCTAGAACAGCTTTTATATTTTTGGAGTTAGCCTCTGTTCCCCAATGAGATACCATATACCCCAAGAACTTTCTTGTTGGTACCCCGAAAATACATTTTCTGGATTTAACTTTAAATTATAAGATTGGAGAACTTTTAGCACCATCTCTATATCCCAAGGATGATCTTTTGCCCTTTCATTCGTGATGATCATGTTGTCGACATAAACTTCCCTATTTTTTCTTATTTCATCTTTGAACATAGCGTTGACCATACTTTGATAGGTCGCCCCAGCATTCTTTAAGCTGAAGGGCATCATTCTGTAGCAGTGTGTTCCTTGATCCATGACAAAAGCTGTCTTCTCCTTATCTTCTTTATGCATATGAATTTAGTGGCAACCTACCTTAGCATTAAGAAATGAATATAGTTAATGTCTAACTGTGGAGTCTACCAGTTGGTCAATGCTTGGAAAGGGATATGGATCCTTTGGACATGTCTTGTTTAGATCTGTGAAGTCCACACACATCCGGTAAGAACCTGTTGGTCTCGTGGCAACTAAGAGGGGGTGAATTAGTGGCCTTCTAAAAAATTTAAGCGAAAATTAGGTGGTTTGAATAGAAGGATTTTATAGTGGTTCGGCTATAATCTCGAGCCTACGTCCACTTCTTCAATCCTAAAAAGGAATTGGGTTCCACTAAACACCAATGGAATTACAATGAGGTTTTAGGAAGTTTACCTCAAACTTAGAGTTTATAGCTAACTCCAAACTTTACAGAAAAATAAACAGAGGATGATTTTAAAGCTAACTCACAACTATAACAACAAATGTTGGATTTAAGGATGATCCAACAAACACAAACAAAAGAGATTAATTTTAATGGAAATATAAAGATTTTTTAAGGTTATAAGTGCAGCTTTTGTGTAAAAATACGCTGATATAAATGAGGGTATTTATACCAAAAAATCCAAAATATGGCCGTTTGAAGAATATCAGAAAAAGCAATTTTTTTGGACATACAGCAGGGTCGCGACCGAGACACTAGGGTTGCGACTGCGACTTATCCAAAAAGTCTGAAACGGTTAAGAATATTCTCTGTTCTATCTGGCAGCATCTTATCTGTCGCCTAATCATTCACTGGCATTTTTCTGGTCGCGACCGAGACTCCATGTGTCACGAACGAGACTTGACATATGGATATAAACGACTCTTTTTAATTTGAAAGTTGCGGGCAAGACTTTGGTGAGACTTGGAGTCACGAGTAGTTCAGAGACTTCACAAAATTTTTGCCCTGTTGAGTCGCGACCACGAGCCTTAAGTAGTGGCCGAGACTTTTGTGCTGAGGCTGAGTAGCGACCGAGACTTCGATGAGACATAGAGTCACAACCATTTTAGGAGCTTCACAAAATTTTTGGTGAGTTCAGTGGCGACCACGAATGATCAGTCTCGACCGCGACTCTTATGCTGAGGCTGAGTAGCGACCGGAGACATTGGGGTCGCGACCATTACAAAGCTGAAGAGAATTTGTCCTTGCTTAGTCACGAGCGCGACACATTGGTAGCTGGCATGACTTAGTTGTAGTAATGTTACATTGCTGATTTTTGTTTTAATCTTGACTTAGATCGCTTTGGCATGATGAGTATTTAACTGATAAACATTAAAACACTTGAAACATCATTAGTAACTTCACAATATCAAATATAAGTTGGTCAAACAATCAAAATAAGGGATTTTGGAACCAATGCACAACAATCTCCCCCTTTTGATTTTTTGACAAACGTACTTGATGTTGTAATTAAAAATAATAATGCAACTTTTGAATGATGTATATATGTTTTAAGTTAAATTGAGATTTTAGTTCAATTTTTGTTCCCCCTCACTTGATGCATAATTTTTAAGAAATGTGATCAATCAAACAAATTTTACAAATATTTGGACAAAGAAATAATTTTAATCACAATAATCATCACAAGTTCTTTCTCCCATTTTGGCAAAAAGATTAAAAATGAAATATTTGGATAAAGAAATAACATTCATTTCATTAAAAGAAAACATTACAAGCATAAAATTAAAAACAACAACTGAAAACTAAAGATAAAATTGGAAAATACAAAAATAACTCAATCGGGGAGATGAATTCCTTTTCCCTTTTCTGTAGCACGACTAGCTCTCTCTTGGAGAGAGAATTGTTGCTCAATAGGCATGGAATCGATAGATGAAGAAGAGGAAGATGGTGTTCTAGGCAAAGGAGGCACAGATGGACCAGCTCCAGTAGAAGGTGGAATTGGAGGGTCGACATTTTCATCGTTCGACTCTAAGGCGGATGAGCAGCTCACTTGAAATTTGTGACAGAGTGCCTTGAGCCATTTTTCAATATTCTTGAGTTTGTGCCTATCCTTTTTGGTTTTAGGAGAAGGAAGAGGAGTAGAAATAAGGATTTCTTCAGTTCTAGACCTTTTGGAGGGTCTAGAAGAAGGGTGTTATGGAGGTTCTTGTGGTTCATCTTCAAGTTGTTCTTGAGCTCCATCTCTAGGTTCATCGGAAGAGGGTTTGTTTCCTTGAAAGATATGGCATCTTTGAGAGAGAATTTTAGAATCAATGGTGAGGTAGATAATGTCAATAACGTTGGTGTTTTCAATTTTGATGTCTCTCTCACAGAAGGATTGAATTGTAGGATCGCTAAAAAAGTTGTTGACGACCCGAGAAGCTAGATGAGTAAGGATGTGATGAACATAGGGAGTCATCTTCTTGTTCTTTTGAACGTCAAGAAGATGAGAGACTAGTACCATTGCACCGCAATAAAGAGTAGCGGTGCGAGCATAGTGAAGAATTAGAAGATCTTTCTTTGAAACTTTATTTCTCCTTTCTTTTGCTAGAATAGAGTAGGAAATGGATTGATGGAGTAGCCAGTATTGTAAGGTAGAAAAAGCGGAGGCTTTGGCAATTTTAAGGTTATGAACTTGGTCCGCCAAGATAGCTTGCCAAGTATCAATTTGGCCTTGAAGCGGATTGTCGTCTGTTTTGGTGATATTGCCTTGGGAGAGATTGAAAATTTCTGCAATTTGCTCCCTAGTGATGGTGTAAAGGGCACCAAAGGCTTTGCAGAAGATGGACTGAATGGTGGCCTTTTGGTGTCTTTCGTTTAAATTGAATATTGGTGTGATGGAGGCTAGAACTTCGTAAGATAGGGCTTTGTAGGAAGTGGGAGCAAGGTAGGCAATGTTAAGAAGAGAAGCATTAGTGAGAAGAGTGGTTACCTCATCATGAACTCCTAGATTTACCATTGTTCGATCATTGAGGGTTCTAATGGGATGGAAATTTTTGGTATAATGTGCTTGAAAGAGGTTTCTTTCATGCTTGGTGAGAGTATTAGGAGCCTGATTTGGAAGAAGAATAGGAACTCTCAATCTTGGAGCCATTGTTGCAATGAGGAGAATGGAGAAGATAGTAGAGATTAGGGATTTTGAGAGAAAATGAAGCTTTTGAAACTAAAGGAAGAAGAGATGATTTAGATGTGAGAAAACATGAGGGAAAGGCCAGATTTTATAGTGAAAATAAGAATATGAGGCATTGGAAAGAGATGGCATGCATTAATGGTTGATTGAGTGAAAAACGAGAGAGTTTCAGAAAACCAGGCAGGGTCGCTGCCGCGACTGTTAGGTCGTGATCGAGACACCTGAAAAAGAGACGGTCAAAGGCTTAAAGACAGACTGAAAAAGCGGTAAAAACCACGTGAAGAGATAAGATTTTGAACTGTCAAAATATTTTGAAACTTGTGTTACGATCGAGACTACTGGAGTCACGACCGTGACACGGTAAAAATTAATTCCCAGAAATTTTGAACCAGTCGTGAGCGAGACCAGTCTGTCTCAGTCGTGACACAGTGACTGAAACCAGAAGAAGTTATAGAACAAATTTGTCTCATTGAGCGGGGGGGTTTTGGTAGCGACCGCGACCCAGTTACAGGTCAAAAAATGCAGAAAAATTTGCAGCAGGGGGGTTTTGGAAAATACATTTTGCACAACAATTTTGCGTTTATTTACAAATCAGTCATTATTGATCATGCATGAACATGCTTAGTACTTGTAAAAAGTTTGAGTTAGAGAGATGTATCATTGATCATTCCTAATCTTAGAATGATAGAGTTTTGTTTTTTCTCATTGAGTGGCTTTGTGAAAATATCTGCCAATTGGTTATCCGTCTCCACGAAGTCTAAGCAAACATCACCACATTGTACATGATCACGAATAAAATAATGCTTAACATCTATATGCTTTGTTCTAGAGTTGTTTATTGGGTTTCTAGAAATATTAATGGCATTAGTGTTATCACATTTAATGGGTATTTGGTCTTGTTCTATGCCAAAATCATGCAATTGTTGTTAAATCCATAATATTTGAGCACAACAAGCACCGACCGTTATATACTCCTCTTCCGCGGTGGATAGAGCAACGGATGCTTGTTTCTTGCTAAACTAAGAGACTAAACATTCACCTAGGAGATGACATGTTCCGGAGGTACTTTTTCTATCTCTAAGGCTTCCGGCATAATCCGCATCGGAGTAGCCAACTAGTTCAATGCATGTATTTCTAGGATACCATAAGCCTAAGTACAATGTGCCACATAAATATTTCAAAATTCTTTTCACCGCATGCAAATGTGACTCTTTTGGACAAGCTTGAAAATGTGCACACAAGTAAACACTATACATTGTATCGGGTCGAGAGGCAGTTAAGTAGAGAAGTGATATGATCATACCTCTATATAGCTTTTCACTAATAGGCATACCCGATTCATCTTTATCTAGCTTGGTGGTTGTGCTCATTGGAGTGTTGCTACTCTTAGAGCCTTCCATTCCAAACTTCTTGAGAAGCTCTTTTGTGTACTTTGCTTGATTGATGAAAATACCATCTTTGGTTTACTTAATTTGTAATCCAAGGAAGAATTTGAGTTCACCCGTAAGGCTCATCTCAAATTCACTAGTCATTTGCTTACTAAACTTATCACACAAAGATTCATTAGTAGCATTAAAGATAATATCATCAATATATATTTGTACTACAAGCAAGTCATGCTTATGCTTATGAATGAAAAGTGAAGTATCAACTTTACCCTTTTCAAAACCATTTTTAATTAAAAAAGAACTAAGTCTTTCATACCACGCTCTAGGAGCTTGTTTAAGACCATAAAGAGCTTTTTCTAATTTAAAAACATGATTTGGAAGTTGGTGATGTTCAAACCCCAGAGGTTGTTCAACATACACCTCTTCCTTAATAAAACCATTTAAGAAAGCACTTTTAACATCCATTTGAAAAAGTTTAAAATTCATGTGGCATGCAAATGCAAGTAAAATTCTAATGGTTTCCAATCTAGCAACGGGGGCAAATGTTTCATAAAAATCAATACCCTCTTCTTGATTGTAGCCTTTAGCAACAAGCCTAACCTTGTTCCTAGTAATGACACCCTTTTCATCAAGTTTATTTCTAAAAACCCACTTGGTGCCAATAATAGAATGACTTGAAGGTCTTGGAACTAGTTCCCAAACCTTATTTCTCTCAAATTGATTGAGTTCCTCTTGCATTGCGAGGACCCAATTTTCATCACCTAAGGCTTCTTCAATGGTCTTAGGTTCAATTTGAGATATGAAAGTTGAATGATTAAACAAGGAATAAGTACTTACACCTTTTGAGACATCTCCAATGATTAATTCTTTTGGATGATCCTTTTTAAATTGCCAATCCTTGGGTAATTCCACATTTTCATTATCATTGGCTTCTTGTATTTTGTCACTTAGCTCCCCCTCAACAATTACTTCCTCTTTTCCTTTGTCCTCACTTGGATTAAATTGTTGTTGTGAGGTTTAAGGTTGGTCTTTATTTAAGGAGAGCTTTTCAAATTCATCTACAAAATCAAAAGAAATACCTTTCTCGTGATCAAGTGGATTTGTTTAATCAAAAACAACATGCATGAACTCTTCAACTACTATAGACCTTTTATTGAAGACTCTATAAGATTTGCTATTGGTGGCATAACCTAGGAAAATGCCTTTATCTGATTTGGATGAAAATTTTCCAAGATTATCCTTGGTGTTTAATATATAGCATTTGCAACTGAATACTTTAAGATGAGATACATTGAATTTCCTACCTTTCCAAAGCTCATAAGGGGTTTTGTCTAAAATATTCCTTTTGAACACACGATTTATAATATAGCATGCCGTAGCAAAAGCTTCCGCCTAAAAATATTGAGGTAAATTGTATTCAATTAACATGGTTCGAGTCATTTCAGAAAGTGTTCTATTTCTTCTTTCAATAACGCCATTTTGTTGAGGAGTCTTAGGGGAGCAAAATGTGTAAGTGATGCCATGTTCATCACAAAAAATTTCAAAAAGATTATTTTCAAATTCTCCCCAATGATCACTCTTTATTTTAGAAATACCAAAACCCTTTTCTTTTAAAACGCATTTTGCAAAAGTCTTAAAAGCATCAAAAGCATCATTTTTATGAGCTAGGAAAACTACCCAAGTAAACCTAGAGTAATCATCAACTAGTACAAATGCATAATGCTTGCCACATAAGCTAGCAACTCTTGTAGGTCCAACTAAGTCTAAATGAATAAGTTCAAGAGCTTTAGTAGTACTTACTTGATTCTTAGGTTTGAAAGATGTTTGATGTTGCTTCCCCATTTGACAAGCCTTGCATATTTTGTCATTTTGAAATTTGACAATAGGCAATCCATCAACCAATTCCTTCTTCTTAATTCGTTCCAAGGTGTTCATGCTAGCATGACCCAACCTTCTATGCCAAGTCCAAGAATCTACATTAAGAGAGACTAAACACGATCCTTTCTTATTAGTAGTAGAGTTCAAATCTATCATATAAATGTTCTCTACTCTATATCTAATTAATACAATTGAGTTGTCTTCCACTTTTGTAATAATGCATTGTGTGGAGTCAAAAGTAACTCTACAACCCATATAACAAATTTGGCTGACACTCAAGAGATTATGTTTAAGTCCTTTTACCAAAAGAATATGATCAAGTTTAGTGTCCTTACCAACCTTACTAATGCCAACAACCTTACCGGTGGCATTGTTACCAAATGTGATGTGTCCACCATCCAAAAGTTCCAATATGGTGAAAAGCTTCTTTTCACCACTCATATGCCTTGAGCATCCACTATCAATTACCTATTTGTTTTTTCCATGGAGCTCTTTAGGCATACCTTGTTTGATGGTTCTTTGTGAAAGACTAAGCAAGAAGAGTTGTTCACATCATTTGTACTTTCTTGAGCGAATAAGCAGAGATTAGCTACTTCTCCTTTCTCCTCTTCTTCATTTGAGGATTCGCCATCGCTCCAAGTGGCGCTAAATGACTTCTTCTTTTCTTTCCTTTCTTTTCTTGCATCTTTGTTCTTCTTTCTTTTGTCTCTCCCAAGCTTAAGACATTCACTTCTCAAATGACCTTCTTTACCACATTCATAACAAGTTGGCTCCTCCTTAGATTTCTTCTTGAATTTTTTGTATTTGGAGTAGCTTCCATACTTCTTAGTGAAGAGAGCAATGATTTTCTTTTTACTTTCTTCATCATTCTCATCATCACTTGACTCTCCTTCACTAGATGATGAAGCATCAACTTGTTTTTTCCCTTTCTCACTAGCTTTGAGAGCTATAGATTTCTTCTTATCTCCTTCTTCCAAAGTTTGTCTCTCTTGATTTCTCTTATGGAGAGTAATCTCCTAAGAGATAAGTTCTCTAATGAATTCATCCATTCTTATTGTGTGAATATTGTAGTGACTCTTTAAGAACAACATAAACGGATCCCAAGACTCCGGTAGGGCTCTCAATATCTTGTCATTAACTTTAAGAGTAGAGTAATGTTCATTAAGCTTCTTTAAGTTTGTAACCATTGCAAGAAGACGATTGGTCATGATAGTGATGTCTCCATTTGGCAATCTTTTGAATGTTTCATATTCAAAGATTGCATATTCAAAGATTGTGGTTATCTTCTTCTCATCTCTTACTTGCTCCGTACCTTCATGGTAGTTCTCCAAAGTCTTCCACATAAGATATGGAGTAGAACAATGGATGATTCGACTAGCTTCATCCCTACACATACATTTTATAAGAAGGATCATACACAAGTTGTTTCTTGCATCATCATATTGTTCCTTCTCATTCCAATCATTTACATCCTTGAGAACTTCCACGCCATCTTTCTGTATTGTTGGTGGCTTGACTTCTTGGTCGATATAGAGCCATAAGAATTAACTCCTTATATATCTTTTCATGCAAGCCTTCCAAAATACAAAGTCGGTTCCATCAAAATATGGCTTCAAAGATTGATGGTTGAGCTCTTGAATAGGTGCTATGGAATCTACTCTTGCAATTAAGCTTCAAAAGAGAGCTAAGCTTTGATACCAATTGTTGGTCCCGTGGCAACTAAGAGGGGGTGAATTAATGGCCTTCTAAAAAATTTAAGCAGAAATTTGGTGGTTTGAATAGAAGAATTTTATAGTGGTTCGGCTATAATCTCGAGCCTACGTCCACTTCTTCAATCCTAGAAAGGAATTGGGTTCCACTAAACACCAATAATAAATACAATGAGGTTTTAGGAAGTTTACCTCAAACTTAGAGTTTATAGCTAACTCCAAACTTTACAGAAAAATAAACAAAGGATGAGTTTAAAGTTAACTCACAACTATAACAACAAATATTGGATTTAAGGATGATCCAACAAACACAAACAAAAGAGATTAATTTGAATGGAAATATAGAGATTTTTGAAGGTTATAAGTGCAACAGTTGTGTATATTTACACTGATATGAATGAGCGTATTTATACCCAAAAGTTTGAATCAATAGCCGTTTGGAAAATCAGAAAAAGAATTTACTTTTCTGAATTTACAATAGGGTCACGACCGAGACACAATGGTCATGATCGCAACTTACCAAAAAGTCTGAAACGACTAAGAATATTCTTCTGTTCTGTCTGACAGCATCTTATTTGTTGCCCAACGATTTGCTGACATTTGTCGGGTCGCGACCGAGATTGTCAATATCGCGACGGAGACTTGACAAGTGGACATCAACGGCTCTTTTAATTTGAATTTTGCCCAATCATCTACTGACATTTGTCGGGTCGTGACCGAGGCCAATAATGTCACGACCGAGACTTGTAAAATGGCATCAACACTATTTTTGAAAGTAACGGGCGAGACTCTGGTGAGACATGGAGTCGCGAGTTGTCCAGGGGCTGTAAGAAAATTTTGTTTCATTGAGTTGCGACCACGAGGTTCATGTCTCGACCGTGACTCTTGTGTTGAGGCTTGGTGGCGACCGAGACTTTGGTGAGACACTGAGTCGCGACTAGTCCAGGAGCTTCACAAAATTTTGGTGAATTGAGTCGTGACTGCGACTAAGAGTCTCGACCGTGAATCCTGTGCTGAGGCTGAGTCACGGGTGGAGACATTAGAGTCACGACCACTCCAAAAGCTGAAGAGAAATTTGTTCTTGTTGAGTCGCGAGCGTGACACCCTGGTCGCGGGTGCGACCTTGTTGCAGTATTGCTACATTGCTGTTTTTCATTCGAATCTTGACTTAGATTACTTTGGTATTTTTGAGTATAAACTGATAAAACATTAAAACACTTGAAACATCATTAGTAACTTCACAAAATCAAGTATAAGTTGGTCAAACAATTAAAACAAGAGATTTTGGAACCAAGGTACAACAATGATTGTTCTAGAATGAGTGAGATTTTTGGTATTTTTAGTTAAAGTAGGACAATTTTGCCTTTTATCTTATAGTGGATGTAATTTATTTTTAGTGTATTTGGGGTCCACTTTTATAATGAGTAGATGTGAGTTAATTACTTTTTGGGGTAGAATGGGAAGAAAATTATAGGAAAAAAATAGGGTAAATAGTAAAAAAGTCTTAATAGTTTTCGAACGGAGATAGTACTATTTTAGTATGTGTATATGGGCCTAATATAATGGGCATGTCTTCTGTGTAACGTAACTAAGGTGAGTATATATAACTTAGTGGGTAGGGTTTGGATCCGAATGAAAACGAATAGGTATAAACCTATCCTTAACTCTTACATTTCTTCATACCATAGCCTTCTGTTCTCTGTTTGTGACTTAAGTTTTCTCTATATCATCTCTCTCTTTTTTATCTTACTGTCTATGACCATTCTTTTCTACTTCATTCTTCTTCACCCTTCTTTCAAATTAAAGCCACAGTGGCACGAGGCTCAGTTTGGATAGTAAAAAATGAAACCGATGAATCAGAAATGTCTTTGTGAAGAGGTCTGGGATTTGGTTGGCTATGGAAATGTAATGGTGGTCATAAAATTTTATTGAATATGATGACAAAACAAATGGCAATCTATATCAATATGCTTTGTTTGCTCATGGAAAACTAGGTTAGTAGTAATATGAAGCGCCGCCTGGTTGTCACAGAAGAGAGGTATGGGTTTTTCAATTTTGACATTTAAACCAGTAAGTAATCAGGAGAGCCATAAGAATTCACAAATGATGTTGGTCATGCTCCGGTACTCTATTTCTACAGTTCTTCTACTAACAATGTTCTGTCTTTTTATTTTCCAGGATATAAGAGATCGTCAACACACAATATCTGGAAAGATATCACCTTGTGGTTGTGCATGCTGCCCAATCAGCATCACAATAGGCGGTGAGGTGTAGATCTGTTTGAATCGGGAAGAAGAGACTTATATCTGATGTAGAACTCAAATATTTAAGCAAGTGAATAGTGGCTCTCTTATGTCCTTGACGAGGCTCTTGCATGAATTATGAGAGTTGCTTGACTTAGTGGGTCAGGTCAGGCCGTGTGAAGCTCAAATACGAAAGGCGACTTATTAATTAGTGAAATGATTTTGGATCTGGTAAAGTATCACCCATATCAGGTAACAATTTCTGACCTTGAACCATTGGCGTGTTTGCTTTACTATTTGGCTGGATGTGAGCATCTGTGATTAAGTCTTGAATAAAATTTCGTCAAGAAAGGTAAATACCCTTTTGATCTCTGATGGTTTCAAGTCCTAAGAAGCACTGTGCAGTTCCTAGGTCTTTAATTGTGAATCTACTATGGAGAAGGTGCTTTACTTTATTAATTTGCTCCTGGTTGTTGCATTTAATAAGTATGTCATCAACATAAACAAGTAGAATAATGAAATATGCTGCATGCTTCTTTGTGAAAAGACATTGATAATTATCTGATTGGATAAAACCATAGCCTTTAAGTTTCTATGTAAGTTCTTTGTTCCATTGGTGCCCTACTTGTTTTAAACCATAGAGGGACTTTATTAACTTGCACACTTGCCTTGGTTGTGCTTTAGTGTACTCTTCTGGTGGTTTCATGTAGACTTCTTCATCTATAGTACCATGTAAGTAAGCATTATTAATGTTCAGCTGCTGTAATGGCTAGTTGTATTTGGCCACCAGTACTAGAAGGACTCTGACTGTTACCAGTTTGGCAACTAGAGAGAAGCTGTCATTATAGTCCAACCCTAGCTGTTAATTGTATCTTTTTGCAACTAATCTTTTTACTGTTCCATCAGACTTATATTTCACTCTACACAATTCAATGATTTGCCCCCCTAATGTTATATTTTGGGCTAAATTGAATTAAATTAAAAGTTTGAGGCTCAGCTAGCATTCTACTAAAATCTGGCTTGCAAAGGGAGGGTGCATGGGACTTTGTTGCCAAGATTATGCGTTGGTAATGTGGGATTGTAACAATTGATAAGAGTTGTTCATTTTACAAAATAGTTTTAGGGGTTTTAAGAGAGAATTAGGTAGAAATTAGGGGTTTTTTAACATGCGTATATTGTACGTGTACTCTCATTTAATCATCCGTTATTTGATTTTGTAATTCTTTTAAATATATTTATTAATTATATGCAAAATTAATTATTAAAAGATAAAAATACGTATAGTTGTAAAAATCAATAGTATAATTTATAAAATTTTAATATGAATTAAAATAAAATTATATAACACAAATAATTTGAGTTTTGAATATGAATTTAAATAGAGAATTATGAGTATGAATATTTTGTAGTAGAATGTAATTTATGATATATTATATTTTATATTTTATTATATTTTACATTTAAAATAAAAATTACAACTTTCAAATAGTTTTTTTTTTATAGATAATATGAATTAAAGAAAGTTAAGGATAAAATTTAATTTGAATTTTAGTAGAACATTTTGAATAAAGATCAAAATAGCATTCAGTGATAAAATATAATTAGAATATATTTTAAATTATAACTCATACTAAATATTAGCAGGAAAAATTAGTTTGAATTAAAATTTTATTTTATTTTAGTTTATTTATTGTTATGTTATTCAAATTTTATTATGATAATTAATTAATATTTAATTAATTCATAATTAATAATTTTCTTTAGTAAATTAAATTTTATTTTATTATAATTTAAATTTTAATAGAAAATTTTTTAAATAATTAGATTTATTTTAAAATATAGTATTTGTTCAAAAATAGAATTATAAATATGAATTAAAAATAGTATTTTTTAATAAAATAAAATTATAAATATAAATTAAAATATTATTTATTAATATAATAAAATTATGAATATGAACTAAATAATATCTTTTAATGGAATAGATTGAATTTATTATATTTTTTATAATTAAAACATTAATAATTCTTATTATTTTACTTAGGGATGTTCATTCGTTAAAAAATTTATCAAAAATTTTCACCAAATAAAAAAAATTAAAATTTTTTTCTCCTGACGATTTAACGAATTAAATAATTCTTACGAATTCTCCAATTAACTAATTTAACCAATAAAATTTTTCTCTTACGATTTAACGTTTGTAACGGAATTTAACATTTTTAACGAAATTGAATAGTTACATTTAATCAAACACACAATAAATATAGTATTTTGCCAATTACAATACAAAGGAATTTAGCTTTAACTAAGTATACATTACAATAAACATAATAACAATATTTTACATAACAAACATAATAATAATAAAAGTAATAAGAAATAGGAATAAAAGTAAGCCAATAGTATCAACCAAAATTCGTTATTTTTTTAAACGTGAAATTCATTAAATTATTAAAAAAATTTCTTCTAACGTGAAATTTCACGATTTCCCGAATTAAACGAAATATTTCAAGATTTAACGATTGGTTAAATCGTGAAACGTTAAAAATATCGTGAAATTCGTTAAATCGTGAAATTTTATGTTTTAACGTTTTCATTTGAACACACCTAATTTTACTATTACTATAAAAAAATATGAATTCTATCACCTGTTTCTAACTGAATAGGATTATTTTTTATAAATTAATTAATTTAATATAATTTTATTAAGAGACATATTTAATCTTAAGAAAATAAATTTGATATGTCAGTATATGCGTGTGCTTTTTTTTTGGCGTCTAAATGGTATAGGGATACCTTGTCACGTGCAAATTGCAATATGTAGATATATCTCATCTCACTTGATAAATAAGACCATCCCGTTGCGAATTTAGGTTTTTTACGACCGGATTGATCGTTATTCACTTTGAAAATTTCTTTCCCGCCTTCAACGAAAGAAGATAACCCGCAGAGCTTCTTCCTCATTTCTTCTTCGTCGATCCTCTCTATCTCTCCCATGGCTTCTTCTTCAACTGAGCTCAATCTAATTTCCAAATTAGAATCATCTACTTCTACTCCCATCTCCCCCTTCTTCTTCGATTAC
>CATIWJ010018811.1:0-40100 GCA_949640765.1 Croton laevigatus
AAAGTTGCTGAGGTAAATGCTACTTATTTGCTTTGATACATTTAGTTCTTAATGAGGTTTTGTACTTGCAGTTGATCTTAATTATTTTTTTTAGGAAGAAATGATGAAGGCAAAGTTCGATGCTACTTCAAAAACTAAAGAATTAATGGAGGTAATAAGCAAAAGCAGTGTAGTTCATTGTGCATCTTTTATATGTTCATATTCCTATGTTCAGTAAATCCTTCATTGTTAAGTAGTGTTAATTCTTTTGTATCTTTTTCCAGTTGAAGATTGATCTTTAAGAATTTCTTGTTCTTTTCTGTTGCAAAGCTGGGAAAATAGAGACTACATGTCATTTTAAGGTTTTTATGTTGTACACCTTTCTGTTGTAGATAACATCCTCCGCTAACTAGAAGAGATGCTATGTTGTTGGCAATGGCAAAATGTATTTTTAGGGCCAATTTTTTGGGAATGAGTATCAGTTTAGCATCACAAAAAATGAGGCTTTTATTAAAATTTGAGCAGCAGCATTTCATTAATTTCTCAAATATAGTTATTATTTACATGGGACTGGCAATGGAATTTTCTGGAATAATGATCTGTAGCTGCCATAAGCTTGCACATAAGATGGCTTATTTGGTAGTGTTGTACTAAGTACTCATTTTGTAGGTTTAAGCTTTTCATGTCATTCAATTACTTCTTCATTATGTATGATTGCATTGCATGTCCAGATTGCCACTAACTTATCAATAGATTATCTCTTATGCATGAATGAGATTGATTTGTACGTATTATATGATAAAATGCAGACAAGAATTTGTCATCAAGGCTAATTATATGTATATGATATATGGTTAGGTTCATGGAGCATGGCTTCCACCGTGGCTTGCTGTACAATTTAACCATTTCCAGGTAATTATTGGAGTGTTAGTGGGTTTGTAGTTTAATTGTCAAGTGGCTGCTTCATAGCGCAGGAGACAATGGGGTTTAAAAATTCTGGTTGCTATCCCAACACAGAATAGTAACAATACTAAAAAAGGAAAAATTGATGGGTTCTGTTATTTGCATCATCAGAATACTTATCTGGCATCGTGCTATTGAACTTTTTGTAGTCTTTGGTTCAGACACACTGGAATGAGCATGGAAAGCCAGCTATGGAAATGGTGGTACAAAAGGTACATTATGTTCTGGTTGCAACTCAAATTTTTCCTTTTAATGTTGCTAGGTCTCAAGTGTAATGGTCTTTATCAGAATAAATTGTTATATAGTATTTGAAAGTGGTGAAATTTGTCTTAGGCCATGGAGAAAAAAGCTGATGCTGAACAGTGGGCCAAGCCTCACTTGGAAACAGTTAAAACTGTAAGCTCTCTTTACTTATTTTCCAATTTCCTATTCAATGTTTTTTGTTACTTAACATGAAAGGGTAGGCATTGGATATGGTGGATGCAATCAATTATTCTTCTGTTTTTAATGGACTGGTTGAATTAAGGCATGATTTTTTGGTTCTTGCTAGGTGTGATAGAAATTTGGCTTTGAGAAAAAGAAAATGTAAACTCAGAATCGGAATTTTGAGCTATTTGCTTTCTGTTGTATTATTTTTTTTTTTCTCTCAAGTATTGTTCTTTAATCGTTTTTGAACTGTTGCTTGTAGAAATGGATCCCAGCTGCAAAGGAGCAATGGTTCCTGATAACAACTCATGTTGAACCACATGTGCAATCATTGACTGCCAAAACAATTGAAGTTTATGAAGTCTCAAAGACTACAATAACTCCACACGTCATCAAAGTACAAGAAGTTGTTGATCCTTACTATCAGGTGTATATTATGTTGTGTAGAATTTTATGTTAGTTCTCCTTGAGACTTCATCTGAAATTGTTATAAATTTATCTCAGGAAGCTAAGAAGATCAGCAAGCCATATATTGATCAGGTTGTAACTGTGACAAAGCCCCATGTCGATAAAGTTAGGGTGGCTTTGAAGCCCTACACAAAGCAGGCTGTTCATGTTTATGGGAAATTTTTGGAGTCTGCAACCATATACCACCAGCAGGTATTAGTGATGTTGTTTATTTATCATTGTTGTGTGTGCAATGGTCCATTCTGACAAGTTGGTTATTAGTGTTTTACATGATATGAGTTGCTGGTTTTTTCATTTTTGTTCAGACAATATTTGGCTAAAATACAATTTTAGGTGTATCTCATACTTATCATTAACTAGCTATTTTCCTGTATTTCCTCAAAGGTACAAGGAACTGTACAAGAAAAGCTGCAGAAGCATGAGCTGACAAGGCCTCTTGCAACTAAGGAATTCATCTGGTTTACGGTAAGGGATTGTTTATTTTGGATCATATGTATTTTTTTTACTTGACAGATAGAACAACAAACCAACTTATTTGTCTTTTAATTTTATAGGCATCTGCTTTGTTGGCTTTACCTGTCATCTTTTTATCAAGAATCTGTTCAGTCATTTGCTGGTAAGTTTCTCATTAACTAATTATATTCAATTTGGTGATGATGAATTTGTGTTTTTTATCTGTGTTTTTTTGACTTTGTTAGATTTTTAGCTAATTCCTTTATGATGTGATTTGTTTTAACCTGATCTTTGCAGCAAAAAGGCTAAGAAACCAGCTCGAAATGCTCATAGCAGCCACTCTCGTCGAAAGGCTAAAAGAGGGCATCCAGACAAGTAGAAAGCCACAAGTTTATTGGTTCTTTCTCTTTTGGCCTTTTTTCACGGTATGCTTCATTATTATTGCTTTACATTAAATGTTATCTGTGGTGCATTCTCATAATTCCATTACTTGTTTTCATGGACTACGCATATTCTTAAACTCAAATCCTCCACTGGGTGAAAAACTTTGATTATTTTTCAAACTTACAGAACTAGAGTTTTGCTGGTTTGGATTCTCATCTATAAATCTATCTACAAAACACTTATATGATGGTTTCTTCTGTTATTCTTGGTTTCCTGTATTGCCTGCCACTTTCCGCGGCTGCTGTTTTAGGAGGATATAAAAAATTTTTGGGTTTATTTATTACACAATATGTAGAGTTATCATTTCCTGACATCTTACCATGTTAGGGCACGTTTGTAAATAGTAAAGATGAAAGCTTGTTTGGGTGGTTAAGCATTAAACTGTTACTTGCTCTTTGCTAGATCTTCGATCAAATAGAGTAGCTTATTATTTCTGTCTCTTGCAGAGTGGCAGACGAAACTTGTACCCTTTTGCATGGGCTCTTGGATTTAAAAAGTTGAATTCTGGTGGAGGAGCATGATGTTTTTGGAGCTCCTGCATCTTTTTCTTCTTTGTGAAAAAAAAAAAAAGAGAGGAGGTTTAGAACATTTTTTCCTTTTTCAACACCACAGAATGAGACAGCCCTGAGAATTTTAGATGTAATATTGTTAAGCTTATTAATAGTAGTGTATTAGGGTTGCAGTAGTGTATTGTTCGTTTTGTTAAATTATTATTATTCATATCTGAGATTTGAAATAATTATAACCTGTCTTAGACATTTGTTTTGAGAATCACCTTTCTTTTCTTCCAATGTATAAACAGTGTTTGTAAAATCTTTCTTTACTTCCCTTTACCATATTCATCTGAAGATTTTACATACAGTTTTACCCATATAGCTGTTCCAAATCCTTTTCGGATGTTTGACCTATAATTGACTGAGTCATGAATTATTTGCATCTTGGCTCGGGTAAAGCCAAGCCACTCTGGTACATGAGCTATTTGGATCTGGGCTTGATAAAAGTTTCTTGGAGATTATATATTAGCTCGAAAGTTAGAGAGCCAAGCTGGAAGCTGATAGTATTTGTGGCTTAGTTATGCTTTACAGCCTCAACTTTACCTTTTTCTTTTGGTTCCACTTCCCTATATTAGAAACTGAATTAAATACTATATAGTATGAGCATTGTTGTGGGGATACAATATTTCTCTTAAATTAACAATGAAACACTCAAAAATCAAATTGTCCTTTCTTAATCGAACGTAAATAAATACGTGAGAATGACGTGTTTTATTATAGATGGTTGGGCCACAGGAATTTGGCGACAAGTGTAGAAATAGAGGTCATTTGGAAAATCTTTTTGGTCCATGCCTTTCGGAATGATGGGCTTATTAGTGTGTGCGCATCACTATCTGTCATTGTCTTTGGCCACTTGCATTCATCATTTTTGCCCTTTATGTATTTTTTTTGTGTAATTATATTCCTATTATTGACCAAATATTATTAGGTAAACAGATGAGCACTACTAATTTGACTGAAGATAATGGTCTTTGTGAACATATGATCTCACTATGAAATGAATGGTTTTATAATTTTTTTTTTTTTTAGCATAAGTCTTATAATTTGAATGCTTATCAAAGAAGTATTTGATCTTTGATAAGCATTCAAATTATAAGACTTTGCTAAAAAAAAATAATATATATATATATATATATATAAGTTGCCATCAATAAAGCCCATACAAGAATTGAAAAATATATATATATATATTTTTTAAAAAAAATAGATTTTGCATATCCGTTTCTTTTTTTCAAATTTTATATTTTTCTAATTTGTTTTTTACGTGTTTTATATTTTTTGTATTGCAACCAATTTAGCTAGGTGAATTCCATAATATATATAATCTATAGTATGTATCAAAATACGAATGGGAAGAACACTCATTCCTAAAATACCCCTCTAAAATTTAATAGAAAATTATGAATATAAATTAAAATAATATTCCTTAATAGAATGTGATTTAAATTTGAATTAAAATAGTATTTCCTTAATAGAATATAATTATGAATATAAATTAAATTAGTATTTCTTAATGGAGCATGATCTGAATTTATATTATTTTTTATTATAATTTTAATTTTAGCAGAAAAAGTTAATTAGTTAATAAATTATATAATTAAAAATAATATTTGTTAAGAGATAAGATTGTTAATATATATTAAAATAATATTATTTAGAAGTATAAAATCATAATTATGAATTAAAATAATATTTTTCAAACATATAAATTATGTAAAAATCTTAAAATTATAAATTTAGTAAGGATCTTTTAGAAAAGTTGAATATTCCTCATTTATAAACACATATTATTTAACTAGATTTACAGATGAACACCTAAATTATTTGCTTATCATTTAAGCTTGTTATACAATTTCAAATTGAAAAATATTAGATTAATTGTATGAATGAATAGTTAATAAAATAAATAAATAAAAATATTTGTATTTACTTACCAATTTTAGCTTAAAAATTAAAAATAATATATAAAATTAATAATCAATATCATGGTATATTTATTTTATCTAAATTATAAAACTAATACGTCATCGACGAAACAGAAAAATATATAAACAAACACTAGTGCAAGTGCAATACACGTAAACAAAAGAATAATATATATATATATATATATATATGGGGTGTTTCTATGACGGCAAAAGAAAGGATTTCATTGATATTGATTTGTAAATTGTAGCACTTTTTTTCTTTAGAATCTAAGGTGTTAGCTATAGTCCATTCTTTTATATTTTTTGTGTTATATTCCAATTTTATTTTGGATCTCAAAAATATAATATTTTGATTAGGAGGCAAGAAGTTAAATATATTGCTCATATTCTTGCTGGAGGATGGATTCCAAATTCGAGATTCTGTCTTTTAACAAAAAATAAAAAACAAAGTTGCATAATCGACTATGATTTATTAAAAAAGTGTGATAAAAAAGATCATATTCGGGCACTAGTAAATAACGTCACTTTGATAATGACATTAATAAAAAAAATTAATTGACCATAAAAAAAAAGACAATTAAACAAGGAAGCTCAAAATGACCGTAATTATATATATAATAAAAAAAATAAATACAAAATATTATCATAAAAAAGGATTAAATACAATACAACAGTTAGTGTAGTAATTGCTTGAATATAACACTTAGTGTAGTAATTAGGGGTGTTCATGGTTCGGTTCGGTGACCGAACCGAACCGATAAGACCAAACCGAAGGTAAAACCGAACCGAAAAGATGGGACTGAACGCCGAACCGAAACAGTGTAAAACCGACCGAAAATCGAACCGATTTTATCGGTTCGGTTCGGCCAAAAACCGAAATATGTAACTCCTTCATTAATACTACCTCTGTCTCTTTTAAAAGTTTACATTTCCTTTTTTAGGTGTCTTTTTTTGTTGTTTACATTTCCATTTATAGTAAGTTTTGTAATTGTTTATTATTATTTTTTTATTGGTATTGGTGAAAAAGTAAGTGGTGTAAAGGATTAGTAATTGTTTATTATTATTTGTGTATTGGTATTGGTGATTTATTGGTATTTGTATTTTTAGGGTGTAAAGAATTCAAAAAGACGGAGGTAGTATGAATTTTTAAAATATATGCTGTTGCATAAGTCTTCATTGGTAAAATATAGATTTTGAAAATCTACTTTTTGAAGTGGTATTTTGATAAAATTGGTTTGACTTAAAATAAGTATTTTATAACTGAATTCAGTTTCAAATTATATTTTATTGAATTTGAGTTTTTATTCAAATATCATTTTTGAGATATCTCACCATTTTATAGAATTGAGTTAATTTGAATTTCGGTAAAATTTAATAAGGTTGTTTTTTAATATTTTAAATTAAATAACAGTAGTTCATTTTAAGTTATTTCTAAGTTTGTTGTTATTTATTGTTTATTTCTAAGTTTGTTGTTATTTATTGTTATGTATTTGAATAATTTGATTATTGGTTTTGAAATTGTTTGATTTCATGTACTCATAGCATTCATGAGCATACATAACCACATTATATTAAGAGTGTCGTTAATTCCTTATTTGTTATTAAGCAGTTATCTTTCTCCATGTCCATTTGGAAAAAAAAAAAGGGTGTTTCTCTATCAGATTTCAAGGTAAGTTCCAATGGGTGTATTTGATTATTTATGGTGTGTAATATGCTAACAAATTTATTGTATATATAATCAGCCCTTCGTATATATTACCTTTTTATTTTGATATATTGAATTCTTTCTTCACCCAAGCTCGTATGTGATTGGGAGACAAGAAAACATTTATGTTTTTGAATAAATATTTGTCGATTATTTGAATGTGATATTTCTTATACTATGCGATGGAGGATATTTAGCCTAGGTGTTCATTGAGGCATTTTGCTTATTCCATTGTTAATTGATATTGATTATTGAGGTGGGTATAAGGAAGTGTAAGCCTTCCCTACTTTTGGGACTCATACATGAATTCTTTAGCTTACTTGTCAGAGCACGATGAGGTCGCAATGCAGAAATCTTTAAGAGGTTGCCTCGCTAGGGAGGTCGCTGGGGCTCAACTCTGGACCTAGGCTATCGACCTTTTAGATGCACTGGACCACCGACCTCTTATGGACCGCCGACCTTTTCGCTTTAACCACTTACGTGGCACCGCTTAAGCTCACTACAAATAGCCCATAACCATCACTTATCAGACTAAGACACTTTTTAGACCTTCAATTGGTGCGGTGAGTGTGGACACAAAACATTATGATCTTCAATTCATTTTCTACAGTCTGTTTCCCCATACTAACCATGAGTGGAATAGATGAAATGCAGGGTGCCCGTGATAGATAAAACTACCCCCTCTGGATCCCAGTTTACTTACCTTTCTACGCTAAAGGGCGACCACTTCGCTACCCCTGGGGACAGGGGCCATACAGCCCACATTTAACCTATATTTAGGTGCTAGCATACCCCAACCTTATCACCCATACCCACATGGGTTTAACCTACCAACTACCTCTATAATTGCCATACCGTTAACCCTAATTCCGTATTTTTTTGCAAGAACAATTGTTTAGTTTATTTGGTCAACTCTTGGGCCAAAATGCTAATCTTACTACCTCTCCATCATTATCTACCCATAGTTAGAGGTTGTCACCTCCACCTGAACATGCAATAGAGAGACCCCTCCAGAGAGATGATTCGCTCAGTGGGTAAGATACTGATAAAGAAGAGCAGCATGACATTAGTAAAGATCACCTGGGAGAAGGGCAAGGTTGTGAAGGAAGTCGCTGCTCTCACAGTGAGCGACCCTCTAGTTGGACTCCAAAGGTGCCATCCCCGTTCATAATCGATGATGATCTCAATAATGAAGTTTAGACCCTAGGAGTGGAGAGATTGAAAGAGTAGAATTATGACTGTAACTTGGAGCTCAATTAGGGAGAGCAAAAAATGAGGACTAAAGTTGAGCAATAGGTGTAAAATATGTAGGGAGAGGATGAGCCTGAGGAGACATTTCAAGTAGCCTTTCCATTATGGCCTAATATGGAGAACAGAAGGCACTTAATTTTAAAGCCATCTATACTGGTAAAGGGAACCCTATGCGTCATGTCAGAAATTATTATGATTTCATAGTGGTGAGAGGAGCTATTGACCCCCTAATGTGTAAGCATTTCCTAAAGAACCTGTTAGATGATGCTAGTGAATGGTTTCACCATTTGCCTAGAAAGAGTATGTCTAGTTTTAAAGATTTGGGGAACGAATGGTGGAGGAATTAAAAAAGAATATACCCAAGAAGAAGGAAGTCTTAAATTTAAAGTTAGCAGTATGAAGTGAGGGAGAGTATCTAGAGAAATTTGTGGAGAGATTCAGGGTTGTGGCAATATAAATCAAATATTTAAATATAGGGCTAGCCATATAGATTTTATAGTCTAACTATAGTTTTCAGGAGCTTACAGATTTGTAGTCTTTAGAGGAGCCCAAGACAATACAAGACCTATTGACTATAGCTAACAAATATGTCAGAGTGGATACTCAAAAAAGAATTTGGAGAGGGGCGAGTCAACATAGGGATGAGAGGCCTTAGCATTGTCTTATAGGCAGGTATAAAAAGGAGAGGGAAAGGTCTCTTAGGGGTAGAGGATGGAGCCTATCACAATAATGGCTGAGGTAACTCTTATAGGAAGTGTTGAGAAGGTTATTTTGATAGTAATAAAGGTAGGTATTCTTATATCCCAATGCATACTGCTACCGCATACGTCCTCTTAACTGAGAAACAATTTGGGGGGACTAGTTCCACAAGAGACAGATAACAAGGGCAAGGTAATGGTCTTTATTGTGTTTATCACGAGACAAATAGGCATAACATTGATGAGTGCATGACATGGCAAGTAGAGGTAAAGAAAATGGCTCGAAATGGAGATCTTAAGAATTTCATTAATTCCTATAAAGGTAAGAGTAGAGCAGATTGTAATACCATAAATACGCGACCTGGGGGTGAGGGTACCAGGCATGATAATGTGACAAAGGAACAGGAGGTTGCAAGGAACCTCAAGATATTATACATTGAAAAAAAAATGGGACCAGGCATAAAAAAGAGCTATGTTAACCCTAGTACTGCACATTTTATGATCAGTGCCGTAGTCTTAAGCTAGGTTTTTAACCTTAGGATTTGCACTTTTCAAGGGTGACATCTCAATTGTCCCTTTGGAGAATACAAAACCTACAACTTTTCTTAAGATATAAAGCATAATTATTAAATTATATTGTGTTTAACTTAGACTACCACTAATGTTTGTCCCCTTTTCACAGATAATATCAAGGTGCCATACCACGACCTCTTTCTTACGTGTTAAAGCTTTATGTTATATCAATGCCTCGTATGCAGGATTAGTGTCCTCATGTGTTTGGGCCATAATATTAATGCCTCCCTTAAGCGACTTACTCCTCAAGTGATTAGGCTATAATATCAATGCCTCCCTTGAGCGACCTGCTCCTCAAGTGCTTGGGCTAAAGTTTCAATGCCTCACATGCAGGATTAGTGTCTTTAAGTGCTTGAGCTATAATATTAATGCCTCCTATGAGCAACTTGCTCCTCAAGTGCTTGGGTTATAATTTCAATGCCTCACATATGAGATTAGTGTCCTCATGTGCTTGGGCCATAATATCAGCACCTCAATTGAATGACCTATTTCTCAAGTGCTTGGATTATAATTTTAACGCCTCATATGGGAGATTAATGTCCTCATGTGCTTAGGTCATAATATCAATGCCTCCCTTGAGTGACGTACTCCTTAAATGCTTGGGCTACTATATTAACGCCTTATATATATGACATGTTCCCATATGCTAGGCATAATCATTGCCACGCCATATGCAACCCACTCTTTATGCACCAGTGCCTTATTAATGCCTCCTTTGAGTGACCTAGTCCTCAAGTGCTTGAGCTGTAATATTAACGCATCCCTTGAGCAACTTGCTTCTCAAGTGCTTGGGCTACTATATCAATGCCTCATAAGTGCAACTTGTTGCCATGTACTAGGTATAATCATTGCCACGCCATAAGTGACCCACTATATATATGCCAGGGCCTTATTAATGCCTCTCTTGAGTGACCTGCTCCTCAAGTGCTTGGGCTGTAATATCATTGCCTTCCTTGGCTGACCTATTTCTCAAGTGCTTGGGCTAATATATCAACGTCTCACATGTGTGAATTGTTACCATGTGCCAGGTACAATCATTACCATGCTATAAGCGACCTATTTCTTACTTGCCAAGGCTTTATTAACGCTTCTCTTGAGTGACCTGCTCCTCAAGTGCTTAGACTATAATATTAATGTTAGTGCTTAGGCTACTATATCAATGCCTCACATATGTGACCTATTTTCATGTGCCAAGCATAATTATTACCACGCCATAAATGACCTTTTCCTTATATGCTAGGGCCTTATTAATGCCTCCTTTAAGTGACCTGCTCCTCATATGTTAAGCTGTAATATCAATGCCTCCCTTGAGCAACCTGCTCCTCAAGTGCTTGGGCTAGTATATCAATGCCTCACATGTGAGACCTATTCTCATATGCCAGGCACAATCATTGCCACATCATAAGCAACATGTCTCTTATGTGTTTTCTCTTTACTCACTAGTAGGTTCTGCCACATTTAATAATACCCCAAGATTTTGATGTACTATTATTGTTTTATGTTACATCGTACTTTCATTTATCTAAGATAATGTCAACTCTAAGTGACCTTGAGGTCGCCATACTATTACAAACATAATGTATCATAATTGAAATATTCTATGGAGATATATATGCTTTAGGTGACCCAGAGGTTGCTATGTTGAATTCTTTTTGTTTTATGATATGGTTTAGTTTACATATACCTACTACGCTATGCATCGATTCATATATTGTCCCAACACAAAAATAAAAATGACATATAAAAATAACATAGATAAATAAAATTTATCGATTACTCAAAAAATTAGGCTTTACTTAAGTTCCACGGCGACTTCAAGGCCACCACATCACAATAACAAAAACATTTAAAAGCTAAGGAGCATGCATTAATATTGTTGGTCCCGTGGCAACTAAGTGGGGGGGGGTGAATTAGTAGCCTTCTAAAAAATTTAAGCAGAGATTTGGTGGTTTGAATAGAAGGATTTTATAGTGGTTTGGCTATAATCTCAAGCCTACGTCCACTTCTCCAATCCTAGAAAGGAATTGGGTTCCACTAAATACCAATAAGAAATACAAAGAGGTTTTAGGAAGTTTACCTCAAACTTAGTGTTTATAACTCACACCAAACTTTACAGAAAATAAATGATAAGTTTCAAGCTCACTCACAACTATAGAATATAACAAAGAATGTTGGATTTAAGGATGATCCAACTAACATAAACAAAAGGAATTAATTTGAAGAAGAATGTAGAGATTATTGAAGATAATAAGTGCAGAAGTTGTGTTATATCTCTACTGATATAAATGAGAATATTTATACCAAAAAAATTGAATACTAGCCGTTTGGAGCGTCAAAAGATCAACTTGTTCTGAAGTTGCAGCAGAGTCGCGACCACGACTTTTAAAAGTTCTGAAACGGCTAAGAATATTCTCTGTTTCCACCTGACAGCATCTTATTTGTCGCCCAATCATTCGCTGACATTTGTTGGTTCGCGACCGAGACTCCCTTAGTCACGACCGAGACTTAACAGGTGGAAGCAACGGCTCTTTTAGTTTGAATTTGTAGTGGGCTAGACTCTTTGTGAAAATATGAAGTCGCGAGCAATGGAATGAGTCGCGACCGAGACGATTTAGTAGCGACCGCGACTATGGTGCTGAGGCTGAGTCGCGGGTCGAGACAGTTGAGTCACGAGAGTTCCAATAGCTGGATAAAATTTACGGACTTTCTTCATGGATTAGTCGCGGGCGCGACTACTGAGTCACGGTCGCGACACTGTTGCAGTAATTCTACTTTGCTGTTTTTTATTTAAGTCTTGACTTGATTTGCTTGGCCATGTTGAGTCTCATCTGAATACACATTTAAAAACTTGAAACAACATTAGTAACTTCACAATTTCAAGTATAATTTTATCAAACAATCAAAACAAGGGATTTTGGTACCATGGCACAACAAATATTACCCCAAGCTTTAATCTTGAGTTTTGTGAGCTATATCTTCAGGTTGCCTTCCCCCCTCACCAGTGATCTTTTTTTCCGCTGAAACATTTTCTTGCCCCTCAACATTTGAAGGAAGAGGATCCACATTCTCTTGCCCAATTGGACCTTTTTGTCCCTCTTCTTCTTCCTTTTCTTCTCCCTTGTTCCTTATGTCGCTGTTCTTTATTTGTTCAGCGACTTCGTTACCCTCCATCATAGATGTATGCATCATGTTCAAGATAAAGGAAAGGTCATTAAGTTCATGTTTAATATAAAGGTACATGGCTTTCTAATAGATCTGCTGGTGCAACTCATCAATCAGGTTGCCAACCACCTCACCCGCCATACCTTTTGCCTCCTCAACTTGTTGTTAAAGTGAGGCAACCTTCTTTCTGTGGGCATCTTTCAACTTGGCGACCAGCTCGCCATGCACTTGCCTTAGTCCTTCCAGTTGGGAACTTAGCCAGGTATTTAGTCTTAGGAAACCGAATAGTTAACATATGAAAGAGTCTGGAATCTAGGGCAAACATTGTTCCCACCCTAAAATTTTCAAAATTTAAAGCAGCTTGAAAAGGTCATGGTTAGAACATTATGCAGCGACCTTTGGTTAGACTTCTATAATGTCTAATGGATGGAATGACTTAGAATGAAGGGGATATCTGTAAGCCTCCCCTACTTTTTGAACCCATCAAAAGATGCTTTAGCCTACTTGTTAAAGCACGGTGAGGTCAAAATGCAAAAATCTTGAAGAGGTCACCTCATTAGGGAGAGCATTGGGGCTCAACTCTGGACATAGGCCACCAACCTCTTAGATGCACTGGACCACTGACCTACAATGTGCCACCGACCTCACCACTCTAGGTCACCGACCACTTAAATGGCATCGCTTAAGCTCACTATAAATAGCCTATGACTGTCACTTATCAGACTAAGACACTTTTAGACCTTCAAAAAGGCTATTGTCATTGTTCATTGATTATCATTATATTATTGATCATGGAGGAGGTCTAAGGGATGGAGTATTTGGAAATTGGTAGCCCCGACACACCATCATGTTTGAATTATTTGTCATAAATGCACTTGTTTCTGATAATTTTATTTTAGATTATTTTTCCTACCATTCATGAACTTACTTGTTGTATTTGAAATGCAAAAATCCCTTGGTTTTGAATATTTGACAAACTCACTTTAACTTGTAATTTACTAATGACTTTTTAAGTATTTCAGTATAGTTCCAACAAGTCTAAACTAAAATAAACCAAGATGAATCTTTTCACTTGCAAACGAATTGAAGGTCTGATCTTGCCCAAGAAAGAAGATCAAATCAGTCCAATGGAAAAATAAAGATTTCTTCTTGCTCACTACCTCAAACTGACTTGGCAGTTAAAGATCTCAACAACCATGTTTCCCATGAGACATATAAATCTTGTATGAGACACTAAATGTTGGTCCCTTGGACACCAGCGGCTAGTTTGAAATGGAAAGATGACTTATTAGAGAGTCATTATAAGTCCGTTGAGAATTTTCTGTGAGAGGTCTTGCACGAGACATAAATATCTAGCACAAGATATAAGCAAATTTTTAGACAAACTTCAATTCCAAGGAGTAACGTCTATATTCTTCAAGTTGGGCATAAATACCCACTCATATAGCCTTTTGAAAGTTGGATTAACTATTGAATATCAATGGATAATTGAGCTTCATTGCAAACAACCTTCTTTTCATCTTTTACTCTTTTACATCAAATATTTTTATGTACAGTTAATTGAGTGAGCTATAAACTCAACATTATTATTTATTGTTAGTTAAGTGAGCTAGAAAACTCAACATCATTATTTATAGTTAGTTGAGTGAGCTAGAAAACGTAACATGCTTATTGATAGTTTTGAGTGAGCTAAAAACTCAATTGTAAGGTTTAAAGTACGAGCCATAAAACACTAAGTTTGATGTTAGCTTAGAAAACCTCAATGTATTCTTTAGTGAATAGTGAAACCCAATTCTTGAGGAAATTAGAGAAGTTGATGTAAGATTGGTTAAAATTCGAACCACTATAAAATTCCTTATGTTTTTTCATCTTCCATCAATTTTCATAAACCACCACATTCCAAACCTAAAGTTTTTATTAGCCAACTAATTCACCCCTTTTAGCTGCCATAGGGCAAATATTATTGAGTATCTATATATAACGCTTACACTCATATAGATCTTTTTGTAGGTTTTCGAAATCTATTAAGCGGAGGCTCAAATTCTTTGTTCTTAAGCTAAGCATTTGAGTAGAGTTAGTTAGTTTTATTTAGTTTTGTTAGATTTCTATTCTAGTTGATTTTCGAATTGTGTAAAATTTAGTTTGCCTGATTTTGCATTTGTAATTAAAGAAATTCTCAGATAGTAATTTTTACTAATTTACATTTTAATTCTTTTAATTTTAATGCTTGTGTAATCGAAATTCAGTCTGGTTGCACGCCGGTTATTGACCCCGAATTCGGGTTATGACATATATAAACAGCTAAAAGTTATCTCAAAAACTATTTTATCAAACCCTATATGCAAGAGGTTTATGCATTTTGACCAATTAAAATACTAAAAGTTATTCTAAAAACAAGAGGTTTATGCATTTTGACCAATTAAAATACTAAAAGCTATTGCCGAATACAACTAAATGTTAATGATGACATTTTTACTTTTCAACATTTAATTTTAATTTTTAAATTTTTTGAAAATAAAATTTTTCCAATATTACTCAAACCATAAATATGAAAATTTTTTAAAAATAAATTGAAGGATGAGTGTAATATTTTTTAAAAAAATTATGATTTCATCACTCAATTTCAGCTAATATTACGATTTAACACTCAATTTTTTACAAAATTGCTATGTTTACTATAGTTTAATTCCATTAAACTGCTAAATTATTTTGTCAATATATTTATGGAATATTTGTCAATTTTGCACTTTTTTTGGAATATATACATGGAATATTCCGTTCAAAATTAGTTTAGCATTGTTAGAATATAATGATTTTTAATCTATATATATATATATATATATATATATATACACACATGTGTGTGTGGTGATAAATGTGTTTTCTTTATTATTAAATAAGAATGCCAAACTAATTGAGGACACCAGTAATATTAATAAATAAACCTGTTCCCTCTCCACTCACATATTTCTTGACCTATCCCCACCCCGTAGCAGATTGGTTTTGAGGATCACTGGGCGGATCAGGTATGAGGCGGATTTATCAGCGTGTTTTTATTAAAATAACATAGGTTTTTAAAGCAAAAACTAATAGATTTAATGTCTAGCACATTCTTTTATATATAATAATACAAATTCTCCTGGTGGTGAGGTAATGTCACCAAAGACCAGAAATTCCAGATTCAAAACCTTTTGGGGGTAACTAAAGGAGAAAAAAAATAATACAAATTATGTGCATTAACAAGAATATAAATGTAATCCACATCTTTATTTTTTTTTTTCAAAATTAATATCTTCTTCAGTTTCAGAGTAGCTGTTAATCAATACAAAACCCATAAAACTAATCAAATTAATTAATAATTCAAAAATACAGGAATTAAAATCCAGGAAAAAAATGTATTTTAAAAAATAAAGGGATTAAACAGTAAATTTAACAAAGGTTGGGTTGAAATTATTAGACCACTTGAAAGAGACGAGACATGGGTGAGGGTGACAATTTTGACAGCAATCTTCTTGAAAGTCAAAGTGTAGAAGGCGAGGGTGACAATTTAGACAGCAATCTTCTTGAAAATCAAAGTGTAGGGATGCTAAGGGGGTGTTTGAAAAGAAGTAAAATAAAGGAAGGAGTAAAACATGAAGGTAAAATGCCTTAAAACTATTAAAATATGATATTTTAAATATCCCTTTTGGAACAATGTAAAATTATGAGAGGGAAATAAAATATGTTTTATTTCAAGGGAAATTTATAAAAACCTCCCTAACTTATACATAAACTACATTTTTCTTTCTATGTTTTTTTTTTCCAGACTAAAACCTCCCTCCGTTTTAATTCCGTTGACATTTTCCTCCTTCTGTCTATTTTTTCTGTTAAAATAACAGTTAAAGGACCACAATGTAGTTTTTACAGGTCATTTTGTAAAAATTCAAGAATTAAGGGACCGTTTTGAGAATTTTCCTTTCTTCAACCTTGGACTCCTTTGTTTTTGCACGATGACCCCACCGGCCGATGCGCCTCTCTCCACAGCTAAATAAAAAGCTCCTTCTCCATCTTCAATCACAAAACCGAAACCGACCAAATCAAAAGCACCAAAAACAGAAGCATCTACAAACGCCGACCAGCTTGCTTCGTGATGGATTTGAGCGACACCTGTAGCTGCACGTGCTGGAATATTTCTACCAAGAAACCGATTCCTAGCAATGAGTTTTTATAAAAGGGCCGCTGGTTTCAGGATCATGAATTGTATATAACCAGCAATTGAGATGATATTTGATAAACACATATAATGATCACTGAACATTTATTCAACCAATAGTTTTGAAAGATACAGAAAAAAAAAAAAACAAGTCAACACATAAACATCACATAATATAAACTTCAATAAATACAATTGTAAATAAAAAAGCACTACTCTAGCTTCATTTTCCTATCAAAGATCTTAGATCTATATGTGGAATTGAAAACATCTTTAAGTAGAGGAAACTGCAAAGATATGAAAGCAATGACAGGACTACTGGCCAACAGACAGATAGGAATGATCAGTTTGAGATCTCCATGAAGCATTATTACGACAGCAGCACAAAAGCATATCATCATGGCTGCAATAGAAATGAAAAGACTAGAAAGAGCAATGATCAGTTTTCTAGGTAATGACTCAAGAAAATCGTCTACTTCATAACGTGCAGTCAAGATTCCCAAAAACGTCAACACTGATGTTGAGGAGGTAAATAGAGAAATTGCATCAGCTACTATATAAACCTTGAATGCCCATTTGTTTAAAAATATGGGAAGTCCAGTACTTGAATTGTTACCACCAGGAACTGTGAATGCTGTAGTAAACACGATTGTAATAATAAGGGCACCCACAACAGTGGAAGATGATGCAATCCCTTTATACCACTTCTCTGCTTTTCCCTTCAACTCCTTGTGGCCTTTTGTAAATTTTTGGCTTGCGTTTTTTATTGCATAATCTTTCATGGATCCTTGTAGATAAGAACAAGATACATTTGCCACTTCCTAGGATGAAATCAATATTACAAAAACAAAATGGAAATTATGTAAAAGTATTAAATTCAATAAGAAATAAGTACCTTAAGCCATTTCAATTCGCTTTGCATTTGCAAAGCTGGACTTGAAATTTGAGCTAGTACTGTTTCAGATGCCAACTTTCCCACTGTATCTAATGAGTTTTCATTGTTTTTATCTGTCAAAAGTAGTGCACCGTGAACACTTCTTTCACCGTTGCTTTTTAGCACTAGGTTGAAAATTTTTCCTTGTCGATGTTGAATAACTTGTTGAATTAAGATTCTTCCTTCATCATTCATGAAGGTAAACGCTTCACTATTGCGTTTTAGCACCTCAATAAAGATTTCTAGTATTCCATTCTCAGCAGCATTGAATAAGGCTTCTTTCACGGATTCAGAGTTGATACATTGGGCACTTGGCATGTATCGAAATGCAAGACGTAAAAGTTCCATTCCATAGCAGTGTTTTAACTTCAAATCATATATTTCCTTGTACCCTTTGAGCATAATCAAAATAAAATTAAATAATGAACTCAAACTTGATTAGCTTTAAGAAGTTGAAGAAATAAAATTAAGGGAAAAACTTGGAATATGCTCACCAGATATTTGTTTGACACTTGCACTTAGAGAACTCCAGAGCCTCACAAGCACTGCAATATTTTTAACTTGATTAGCTTTAATGTATATTACTTGCTCCCTTTGATTTACTTAAAGAAAGATTGATAAACTCATTAAATCTTGGAATATGCTCACCAGATACTCGTTTGACACTTGCATTTAGAGAACTCCAGAGCCTCAGAAACACTGCAATATTTAATGCATATTACTTGTTCCCTTCGAATTACTTAAAGAAAGATTGATAAACTCTTAAAAACTTTATAGAAAAATGAGGTGTATGGTTAATTTGTTCATACTAAATTTCATTAAGGTTATTATAATAATTTTATAGCTGTTTTACTTTCCTAAATGAAAATTTCTTTATATAAATCAAATGCGGGAATTTGATTATTTTCTTTAAATAAATTGAACGAACAACTCTTTTAAAGGAAAAAATGGTAAATAAAAAAGAAAGCATTTTATTTTGGTAAAAACATTCATATTGTAATGTCTTGATTTTCTAAACATATTAAAAAAAAAAAAAAAAAAACTTCTTTTTTCTTTTATAAACAAGAAGTTGTATTAATTAAAATTTCAAAGTTACAGCAGAATGGCTACATTAAAGCTAAAAAAAGGCTAACAAAATGAGATGACACAAAATTACATTAAAATTGAAACTAGTAAGGGGTACATAAGTTATATTTTATTTTTATTTTTTATTCAAAAATTAAGAGACTAAATATTTCTAATAAATTAATAAAAATTACATAATTAAATATTGACGATTTCAATAAATATCTGTCAATTAAAATACAAAATATCACATATAAATTAATTTATGTTAGAAAAGTCAAACCTTGCAGTAAACTTTTGCTACTATTTATTTGGCCAACTTGTTCCATTGGTATTTTAACGTCCCCTTGACGAGAAGCCGGTAGTTGCACCCGAATCCCTTTCATATAATATGAACTAGGTTATATATATATAAGAATTAAAATAATATGAGTAATATGAGAGATTACTTGAGTATATTCAGTGTTTCCAGAATATCAAATGAGTGCTGCTGGGGAATATAGATGCCATTTGTGACAAATGACACAAAAGAGATTCTCCTTTGTACTCATCATATGGACTGATTAGTGGCAAACGGTTGAATAAATCCAATGTAAGGTCTTGCATTGTCAAAATAAATTACAAATTTATTATTGGTACAAAGTTCAAATTTGTTAACTTATAAATTAAAAAAAATAATAATTTTTATCTCTTATAAATATATATTGTGATTTTATTATAATAAAAATAGTATTCTTGATTGGATAATACTTAAATTTATTGTTAAAAAAAAATCAAAATCTTACCAAAGAATTTGTGCATAATGGAATATCCGAGCAACTTATCTCCAGACATACCATTGTCGCTAAGTAGATATTCAAACGGAGTTATTGAATACAAATACCAAGTCATGTCTCTGTATCCAAGCAAAAGTGTCAGTGAAAAAGGCAATAATCTATCATCATCTGCAGATGTCTGATTGGGATAAATCCTTTGTTTTGCTGCCTCTGGATGAGACTGAAGAAAGTTTTTCACAGCATTCAAATCTCCATTCTTTATCGCCGCGCGCAAAGGTTCAAATCTATCATCTTTACCTGTAAATGATAATAACTAGTCAATTCAATTTTAAATATTGTTATTTTTATCATGAAAATGTAATTCAATAAAATATTATTTATATAAATAATAATTAAAGAACTAAATTGAGCACTAATCAAAATTATTAAAAAACAAAAAAAAAAATAGCACCTTCTTTTTGTCCTTCTTCTCTTTCTCCTTGGCCCTCCACTTCTCCTCCTCCACCCGCACTTTCATTTACTTCTTCTTTAGATTCTGAATGTTGTAATATCTCTGCCATAGTATCCCAACAGAGTTTTAGCCGAATCAAGTTGTTCAATTAGAGGAAATGATTTTCTACAATAAGAAATTTGCATTGCAAAAAAAGTAGCTACTTTCTTTTTTTCCTAACTTTAAAATCAGCTCCAATCTCTCCTTTATGAGATACAATAATGTTGGAGCATCAATGCTTCATGTGCTTCTTTCTTTCGGATGAGGTGTGGATTTATTTAACAATTTGCAAATTCAAGTGTAAGTAATTAATCATCAGTGCAATTCTAACTTGGCTTTAACTTTGGATGCCTACTTATCTGAAGAAGCTTATTCTTGTTTTGTTTTATTTCAATTCTGGCTTTTGGCTTTTAATTTTTTCTACATAATTTGAGGGTCTATAGTTTTTCTCAGTTATGGGTTTTGGGTTCTCTAGTAAAGGTTAGTTATACCATCATGTTAGTTAAATTTTTTCTAGATTAAAAATAATTATAAATAAAAAATTAATTTTACGTTAAAAAAAATTCAGAATTCGCATGTAAAGCTCAGAATTCATTGATTTGTCTAAATTTAAGATGTAATTTATTACAAAAATTAAAAAATAGACGAATTAAATGTCATCCACAAATTAAAGAGGTAAATTGAGCATTATTCCAAGTTATTGAAAAAAAAGAAAATTTAGTACCTTTTATTTTTCTTTGGCCCTCCTCTTCTAAGTTGTGGAATTTTTTTGCCAGAGTATCCCAACATCGTTTAGCCGAATCAAGTTGTTCAATCAGAGAAAACACTTCTGCTTCTGCAGAGCAAGAAATCTGCATTGCATATAAAGCAGCTGCATTCTTTTTCCGTGTAGCTTTCAAATCAACTTCAGTCTCTCCTTCAGGAGATTCAATAATGTCCCATAAATCATTAGCTATCAAATAGTTTTTCATACAAGCACTCCACTTTCTATAATTATCATCTTTAGTTGATAATTCAAGAGCTAGATTTGTTGCCATTGCTACTCTGTCTCTCTGTATTTATTGGCAAAAGAGAGACTTATTTAAAAACTATCATTATTTGATAATGAAAATTTAAAAAAAAAAAAAAAAGCAGTAACAGAATAATAATGATAGAGTAGCAGCTGATAGATTATGAAAGTTGAAAACAAGAATATTAAGTATGATTGAAAACAATAATGTTAAAAACTTACCTTTAGAAGCCTATGATTCTTCAACTCCGATCCTCTAAAAGACTAAAAATATGTTTTATAAACCAAAACACAAATTAAGCCTAACACTTTCTTTTTTTTTATTGATTGTTTTTCAGTTTATTCCAGCTGTAACAATTGTCAATTGTTACCGTACATCATAATATAAATGTTTCGCCGGAAGATTTTCTTTTTTTAAAGAAAACGTGATGATTTTTTTGTCATTATAAAATATGATTGGCTTCGTTTAAAACATTTTTCATATAAAATTTATATTATTGAGAATAAAATTGTAATTATATAATTATTTAGAATAATAAATTAGTTAAATTCAAATTATATTATAATAAAAAATATTATAATATTATTTATAATTAATTAATTAAATTAAAATTTTATTATAATAAAAATATCATTTTAATTATTAATAAATTAAATTTAAATTAGACTCTAATAAAAAGTACTATATAATTATTCATAATTAATTAATTAAAATTAAAATTCAAATTATATTCTAATATACAAGTTAGAAAATATTTTGAACTGCTAGCTACAAGTCCTATTGTGGGTTCCTAGAAAAAGTTTTGCTCTAAAATAAGATTCAACCTACCTACAGGTTGAGGTAAGTTTATTGTGGATCTATGATTCGATTTCCAATTCAGTTTTGAAGATTTGACTCTCCATTCAACTACTAACAATGTTTGAATCTGTTATTTGCTTCTATGTCCAAAAAAATCTACATTAATAGCGATCAATAAATGCTTAGTTTTGGAAAATATAGAGAAAACCAAAAGTCTAACACAGAAACAATACAATAAAATATCTACTTCAAATACACCACCAGGTAAAAAAGAACTAGCTGTTTAACTTCATTTTTCCTATCGCACATGTCAGAAGTAAAGAAATCAGATCTATACGTAGAATTAAAAAAATCAGCAAGCAAAGAAAATTGTAAAGATATGAAAGCAGCAAAACGATAGGAATGATGAGTTTGAGATCTCCATGAAAACATTATTAGTCACATTCTTACCTTCAAAATAAAAAGATGATATCAGAAACGAAACTTGAAATTGGAAAACCTTCAACTTGGAAACTTGGATTGTCACTAAAAAGGAGTAATGCGAACACAAATATGAGATGTTGAAGAGAAATGCTAAGTAATTGTTAGGGAAAGAGAGGGGTGACAGAAGGAGGAAGAGCTCAAGCCGAACAGAGGAGATGAAAGGTAGACTAAAGAAATCATAATCATGATTCAGAGCAAGAAGTTGGAAACAAACAAATATAGGAAAAGGATTGATGGTGGGGCCCAAGCTAGCTTCTAGAACATAATTTAGAGGTATCCCCACAAGCGTAGTCACGAATAATTATTAGTGATGTTAAATTTACTTTACTACGTAAATTTAAAAATTAATAGGTCACATTTAATTTAATATAAAAAATTATTCATAAAATAATATTAAATTTATACTACCTCCGTATTTTATGATTCTTTACATTTCATTTTCATCAATACCAACACAAATCAGCTTTTCACCAATACCAAGACAGAAATAATAATAAATAATTACTAATCCTCTAAACACTTACTTTTTCACCAATACCAATAAAAAAATAATACTAAACAATTACAAAACTTACTATAAATGGAAATGTAAAGAACCATAAAATACACTTAAAAAGGAAAATGTAAATAACCATAAAATACGGAGGTAGTATCATTTTAATGTTGAACAACTCTTTTTCGTAATCTTTGTTGCTTATTGAATCCTCAAACAATATTTTTTTTTTTATGCTTCTTATTTTTAACTCTTTATTTCAATTTGTTGTTATTGTTGTTGTTAAACTCTACTATAAGCAATTTTCTAAATCTGTATTTGGTATTTGTAATGAAGTTTCGGAAATTGAATTTGTGAAGTAGCATGAATATTTGTATTTTGTTTCAACAACTTTATTTTACCGAATGCTTTTATTTCAAACAATTGTATAAACAGTTAAAAGCTAACAGCTAATTTTAAAACCGTTGTATAAACACTTTTATAGTTAGTTGTAGGGATAGTTCAATTGATATAAGCTTTAAGGTAGTACATTATTATTAGATGAGTATCGAACGAAAGCATAGATTCTGCCGAGGAGCATAAAATTTTATTTTATCTCACTAAAAATATTATTTTATGAAAATAAGAGATAATAATAAAATTTTAATTATTATTATTTTAAAACAAATTTATGATTATCTCTTATTTTTTATAAAGTGATTTTTAGTGAGATAAAAAAATTATAGTTTTGTGATAAATTTTATAAAAAATTTTATTATTTTATGAGTAATTTTATAAAAAAAAAAATTTATGACAAAATTCAGATGAAAGGACAAAAGAATTTGATTTTGTAAAATACAGAGATAAAAGAAATTAATATCAAAAAATGAAGGATAAAAGAATCTAAATTGTAAAATATAAGAATAATAATGTATTTTTTTTTCAAAAAAAAAGGTACTATAGGGGATATAAAAAATACTAGATGAAAATTTTGACAGAATAACAAAAGAGTCTAATTTTATAAAATATGAGAACAAATATTAAAAAATAAGGGACAAAAGAGTATAGTATTACAAAACTTAGAACAAAAGTATATTTTCCCAAAAAATAACAAACATATACTATTAACATCAAATTGAATACAGTTTAATTTATTTTTTTTTGGTCATATAATTAAAATAAAAATAATAATTTTATTCATATGTGAAGATACTACATCATATATTTTATACGCATGCTAATTTAACGTGCACAAAAATTATAATTGATAAATATAATTAATAAAATAAAGGATATTAAAGATATTTACTGATTTAATATATTTTTTGTGTTTAGAAATTTAACTTTCTCATGATACAAGATGTCAAAGTAATTCTCATGTATATGCCAAAATAAGTATTGGACTCACATATTTAGAATTCAACTTTACTAAAAAAGTATGAGTATAAAACCAACTAAACACCAGAATTTAACTTTTTCAACTAACTTTTCTATTACAATCCGTCAACTAAAATGCCCCAAAAGTAAAATGAGGAGGGAAAGAAAAACAATATTTTTTTATTTGGCCAAATACATAATTCCACCCTGAACATTATATGTTTCCCTCTAATGGAACCCCGCACTTTGAAAGTGACCTATTAAACACATGAACTTACAAGAGAGACCTATTAATCACCTAAACTTTGCACAAGTAATTTATTAGACATCTCATCTAAGAGTAAGAAGCATATGATAACGTGTGAGTTTATTCAAATTTTTGCAACTTCAAGTGTCTAAATGATCATTCGTATATAGCTTATGATGTCTAATAGATCATTTATATAAGTTTAAGTGTCTAAATGATCAGTCACAAAGTTCAGGCTTCTATTGGAGAAAAAAAAAATTGTAAAGTTGAGGGGTAAATTTGTGTATTTAACCTTTTTTACTTTGGGGAAAAAACAATTTAGTGATTTCTTAGAAAATCTATCTATATTATAAGTTCACACTTTATTTTGACTTTTTTTCTTTTAAAAATAAAAGTTATGAGACCATTTTATTTATTTTGAGAATCAATTAAATCACAAATATAAAGTTGGACTTTATCCTTAATTACAAATGAAAAAAATTGTTTTTTTTTTTCTCCAAAAAGTGATTACGTATATTTACAAATGTTACAATTTTTCAAATATGCACAAAAATTGCATCACTTAATAAAAATTATATAATAAATGAAAAACTAATTTTGAGGTAGCTTTATGCTTAATAACTGTCGAAAAAAATGCTTCATAATTTAATTTTGTTTTAAATGTTTTCAAGTGTTAAAACAGAAAATTGAGAAAAAGATATATTTTAGGTAATTTGTTGGGATAGAGATTTTTCCGAAATCAAGGAGAGGAAAGAGGAAAAAATCAACAGTTGGGTTTATTGTTACAAATTACAATTCAAAGAAGTATGTTCTATTTTATAGTACTAATTTGTAAAAAAAGCATCAAAAAAATAAATAAATTTCAGAACAGTACAAATATTATCAATATAAATTATATAATGTATTTTTTGTGATTTGTATCTACCACGCAAAATTAATCAACCGTCGTGAAGTGACAGTGGCGCGCAACCGGAATTAGGACATGGATGGCGGAGTATGAAAACCTCTGAACCTGTGACCAACGGAACGGCAATATGTGTTCGTTAGGTGTTGTACACTCGCTGCCTGTCCTGCGCCGGCCAACTGCAATACACGCTTCAAATGAAAAGAGAAATGGGTGGTTGAGAGCCAAAATCAATGGCGAAACTGATCCATTACTCCAGGCCGCCATGACTGCAGCTTCCCTTCGTTTCCAGGAGACGCATCGACCTGGTAATTCTCCTTATGAGGTTTTGTTTTTCCAGCCTTTAATTTACAAATTGACAACAGCAGGGATTTACGCATAATCTATTACAATTCATTTGAGATTGAATTGAACAGATCATAAAAAACTCTCCTAATCTCACCTTAGATGACATTACCTTCAGGATTTATGTAGTTTCTTATACTGATTATGTGCTTCTTGTATCTTGTTTCATGCATTAATTGTCCTTTTTTTTGAACAATGTATAAGGTGAGTCTGACCAATTTTACTGTGTGATGCTTGTAAGTGCAGAGCCACTTTTTCTTGATCCATATGCTGGTTGCTTGGTTGATCCCACCGTGCAGATGGATTCGAAAAAGTACTCACACCATTACTGCCTTGCAACAAAGTTCATAGATGACAAGTTACTGCGAACAGTAAACCACATTGATGGGCTTAAGCAGGTATTACTTATCAAATTTCAGCCCACTGATGATTTCTCATCTTTTTTTCACTTAATTCTTTTTTCCATTTTATATATGCTGCAGGTTGTTCTCTTAACAGATGGGATGGATACTCGCCCATATAGGCTTAACTGGCCAACTTCATCGATAATATTCGGGATGTCTCCAGAAAGGATATTTAAGCAATCAGCTGAAAGGCTTAAAGGTGTTTATGATTGATTAATTTCAAGCGTTTAAAATCTTCTAAATGCATAATCTTGTAATAAAAGGATGATGCATTTAACAATCTTGATCATATCAATCTTTTGATGTTGATTCTCAACAAGAATAAAAAATTATGTAATTTAGTAAAATCAAAGTTCTGCATCCTTTAAATGAAGTGTTTATTGTTTAGGATTTTGTGAATGAATATCAGCATTTTGTAAGAGTCTCAACTTTTTATGCACACTGACCTAAGTCTTCTGTCATACAGCTTGACTATGTTCTTCACTTTGATTATAGATTTCAGTTCAATCAAGTATTAAAACATTTAATGATGGTATTCTTTTGAAGATATTAGGTGTTGGAGCTAAGATTCCTAGAAATTGCGTATTTATTCATGTTCCACTGGAGTCCTCTAACATACAACAGTCTCTCCAAGCTAAAGGTTTCAATGGCAACCAGCCAAGCATATGGGCCATGCAGGTATCCAAATCCTCTAAATCTCATTATAATGGCTTTATTATTTGTTACACTGTGACAGCGTGATTTTTCATACATGATCTTACAGGGATTGTCAATTATGAATTTGGCTAGTTTTGAAGAAATTTTGTTCATTGTTAGCAGTCTGGCTATGAATGGATGTCTGTTCTTGGGAGAACTGCCCGGATGGTTGGCTGAAACTGAAATTGGGAGCAAGGTTAACTTTGTTTTGTTTTCAGTAAATTTATTCAAATTTGATTTTCTTCTTTCTCCCTTTTTCTTTTTGTAAGTGGAAGACATCACCTGCTTTTTTTTGTGTCTATGAACAGTCCAGCACAGAGAAATGGTTGGACAAACTTTTCCTGAACAATGGCTTTCGGGTGAATATGGTCAGGTATGATGAGGTTGCGAGGAGTTTGGGCAAGGTATTGGCACCAGGAGAGTACAAGAATATACTTTTTGTCGCAGAACAGTTACGATTTTCAGATGATCAGGTTCGACAAATTAATTTTTAGTTCCGCAAATGAAGCCATTATGATTCGCTTGATGGGATTGGTTGATAGATAATGGTGCAGTAGTCTTCTTTTTTACCTGAAATTTACAGTTTTTGTTTAATTTGTTGATTCTGGTTATGTCTTGGACAGATGGAAACCTGGAGGAGAGAATACCACAGGATAGAGGAAGAAGGAGATGAAGAAGGGTTCGAGGAGCTCTAAATGTATAGAAGGAGATCTAAGACTACTTCATGGAATGTGTATATTTAATAATGCTTGCATCTTGTTTAATTTAAGGGGCCCCAAATCTCCATGGAAGAAGAAAATGAGAAATTTTGGCCCTTTTCTTTTTCTTTTTTTTCCCCCCCTATTTAATTTGATTTGTATCATGGATTTTCAGGTACTTTGTAGAAGAAAGATACTGCATAATTTTTATTTAATACAGCATAACATTTCCTTTCAGAGATGATTTGTGACAAATAAATAGTGTTTCTTAATGTTCATCCATATGAAATGAAGGTGATGGTTTAAAAAAAAAAAAAAAAAAGATGAACATGTTATTTAAATCAAAATTTAAGAATTTAGAATAACTTATTGTAAAATATGTTGTTGAAGGTTGTTAAATTTTGGTAATTGGCAAACAATCTCTAGCTGCCAATTGTGCTAGTGTGATGCATCTCCTGACCGCACCATAAGGTGGTCAAAAGGTTTTGGACCGTGGTGGTTTAATTTATGATATATTTGTAGTTTGTAATTGTGATTAATATTGATTGTAATTCTAATGATTGTAATGGTTGATTAAATTAATTTTCAAATCGATAAATTAACTATGATGAATACCTTTAATATCCTCAATCAGACCAGAAAAAAAAATAGCAATGGAAAGAAACGTTTTGATTAATGACAAGCGGAATTGAGAATCTGCAGTACAACCATATATTGAAGTCTATAGGCTATATATAAGTTGAACAAAAGTGGTGGGCCAACCTTAGATAAATTTTCCAATACAACTCACAGCTTTGCTTTACAATGCTGAAAATTCAAATTACAAACGTATGCAAATAAGTACAGCAATTTTTTTTTTTCTTCAATAATAAATAAGCATAGCATTCTCCTCTTGTTCTACATTCCTACGGCATACTTAGAGAAACCAGGAGACCCAACTCACCATCTTCAAGCATTCCACTAGTTAACGAGATGGAACCAATAAAATCAAGTTTTGAAGAAATCTGGACTCCAATTGTTTGGCGCCTCAATTTCAAACACAGCTATAGCAACAAATCATATATAATTTATTGCTATTATTATTGATTCAAAACTGGTAGTGTTGGAGAAGGTCTAACAACATTCATCACTCCTCTAGCAGTTGCCTGCAAGCACAAAGGCAAGGAATCTGATGGGAAACCATAGATGGGGCTACATAGGAGGATGCATTTGATTAAGACTCTACCATGTCCCCTTACCTCAAAGAATGAATTAAAGTTTAGACGCAAAAGAAACCGCCTCAAAAATGGAGCTCGTTGACTCCCAGCTAGCCTACTACTGCGCAATATAGTGTATAAAGAGTTGGATTTCTTGTTGAATTCCTGGGGCAACAGAAACATGAAAGGGTTCGTTTAGATCTAAAATGTAAGAATTGTACTAAATCAAATCTGAAAGAACAGTAATGTAAAACAGGAAAATGCTTACGTGAAACTTCCATGAAACAAACACTATTTACCAATTGAAACGAGAAAATGGTAGAAAATTTTACCTCTGTTATATGGTCCAGTTCAGATGTATTTGGGTTGGTTTCATGGTTCTCCATGCACCAACAATATTGCAAGCAAAGTTTCATAATGCTATCTAATATCCTCGACACAGAGCCAATGTCCAAGAAAGATTGTGAAATTAGAGCTGATAAATACCTACATTCGAGAATAGTAGCGTTAGCAGGGATGGTGGGTATGCAGTAAGCTAGGCTCCTTGGAAGCACATGTTGCCATAGGCTGAGAAACCATTCATTTTACTTACTCTTGATGGAAACCCACAAGTTCAGTGAAGTCATGAGAGTCTTGAATGCGAGCTTGCAAAACATTCCACTGAGATTCTATCACATCCACCTGAAACAGAAAGTGGTGAAATTCAATAAAAAAATTCACTAATACAACAGACTAGAAAAGAATGGTTAAAAAAGTAACTGCGCCCATAATTTAAACAAAGTGACGAAAAGGAGAAGTTCATTTACAAACATCAATATTTAATCCTCATTAACATTGGTTGGGCATTGACAAATACTAGGGAGGAAAATACAAATTATGAAGTTCTTATAGTTAACCATGGGAAAGATTATAAGCTTCTTTTTATTGTGACAATCCCATGATTTACAGCATCATCTTACTTCCTGATAATTTAAATCAGATGGTGCTATTGGAAACCACTGAAGAAATCACCATCAAAATATCAAGTTTAATAAATTATGTGCAACAGGTGTAAAGAAGCGTCCATATCATGTGAAAATCTTATAGGACAAAATCCAAAAGAAGCCATTATAATCTATATATCAACAGTTACCTGGATATAAAACTGAAGATTTCTAATCAAGAATGCCATAAGCTCTCTAACACGCCACATTGGCCTAAAATGTTGACGTGGCTCATGAGAACTTGAGTTTTTACGCTCCTTGCGGCGCTTAGCAAAATCAGTGTGATCTTGATGCATCACAGAGGCCCATGATTTCTCCAACTCCATTTGAGTTCGTTTGAGCCGCATCAAATACTGAAAGACCTTAAGGTACCTGGAGCATGCTTTATGTTAACAAGAATACAAATCAAACAGGCAATTATTTGCTAACTATCAGTAATATGTTTCAATAGAAATAATTTGCAAAAGCAATTTAAACCTCACCAATGGTAAAAAAGCACAGCAACACACAATTACATACAAAGAAGCAGGTGAAAGATAAAATCATCCATAAATAGTAACAGAATCTTACTTAGAAACCACATCTTGGGTAAAGAACAATTGTAATGGCCAGTCAACAGCATATTCCAGGGCAATACCATCCCATCCATCAAGTGACATCTCTGAAGAAGCCTTAGATAGCACAGCACTGGGATTTGCATCAGAGTATGTTTTTGTTTGGGGTTGATCTGCTTTGGATGATTTAACTGTGATTCCAAATGAAGGCATCCTATAACATGTAAAGATGATGTAAATAAAAATTTTTATGTGAAGTGAGGACTGACTGAGAGACATTCAGTTTCAAACTTGCAATTAAAAATATAGGCTCTGACCTCAAAGATACTCTGGAAAAGTATTTGTCCTCTTCACTGATTGTCTTTATGGCAGCCTGTATTGCAAGTAGTGCCAGCCAGCATATATATTACAAAAATTGGTAAATTTGGAATTTAAGGCCATCAAGCTCAAAAAATGAGTACTGATACCAGCTGAAATGGGACCATTAGGTCAGCTTCAGCAGTTGACTGGCGGGGAGGTAAACGCATTAACTGCCGACTCTCCTCAAGAAAACACTGACATGATAAATAATGCAATATTAAGAAGAAGATATGATAATACCTGGACATGATCAAAGTTGAAAATATGGGCAGAAACTAGAATGAAAAAGGCAAGACAGTAAGCCGACAGAAACAATGAATGTCAACTGCCGATGTAATGTGCCATAAAAATTAACCAAATTTCCCAAAATACTGAAGTCAACTCATTCTTTACCTGGAAAAAATCTCCTTTTGCTAGAAGGAAATAGTCTTTAAGGGCCTTTAGGTGCCCATTCAAGTCAGCACGCACAACTACAAGCTGCATAGGTAAACGAAACATGGATGAATTAGAAGCTATTATAGGTTCAGGATTAGAAATGCCAGAAGCAGCACCTGCCAAAGATGACTAGCTGCAATTGCTCGAATAGAATCAATGGCACCTTCAAATGATCTTTTGTGAAATTCAGATGATTCCTGCGTATAACAAAACCAAAATCAGAAGGAAAATTTTACCATTGTATTACAGATAGATCAAGAAAAAGGTTTTATTACCCATATCTGTCCAGCCTGTGTGAGAACTACATTGATGCAAGTATTATCTCATAATATGAACTAAATACCAAAATGCCATCAGTTGATACAGAAAAGAGCAATGCAAAAATGTTATCTATGCAATGCAGATCAAGCAACTGCACCTTTAGGCCTTGAAGCATAGCTTCAATCATATCAGCCTCCGATTGTGGAAGTAATTCTTCTCCAATTAGGTCTGCATCCGCCAAAGGTTCCTTCTGGACGGGAAAGCGCATGGAAAGTATATGAATTCTCTGGGAACCTCTAGGATTCTGCTGATTATGTAAAGGATCCCTAAACTGAAAGGCAGGGGTTGGGTTTCGAAGAATCCTGACGGCTTTACCAGCAAAAAGAACCGATTCAGCCACACGCATATGGATATATTCTGGCAGCATGTCCTGCAAAATAACTGAGTTAGAATGATACCCATATCCCCAGCATGTCTCTTGAAAAATCAATTCTCAGCAGCTTGAAATAGCATCCTTAATCTACCCGAGGTGTAGGTACTCAAAACTATAAAATTCCGAGGCCATATAAGACCATGAATTAGGTGCAACAAGTTAATGGCATAGCTTTTCTTGAATATTTTAACCATTAAATACCTAAACAGAATTATGACAGCAACATCAAGAAGGGAAGTAACAACAGATTCTGGAAAATTGTTGCGAGAATTACTAACAAGATCCTGAAAATTCTCACTTCTCAGCATACTGAATCTCTAGTAATCCATACAATAAACAATTAATAATTACCCATAACCCTCCAGAAAATTGTCCAACAAAATTAATAAGAAAGCAGGTTAGCGATTATTAAAGAAGAAACAAAAAGTATAAACATGGAATGAGAGAATTCAAAGATACCAAAAATATATGAAATCCCAAGTGCCAATCAGTTAAAGGCATTTCATCAGTTGCCAAGCGTGAGAATTTATCTGACATATCTGGTAACGAGTTATGCTCCAATTCCCTGTCTTCCTGCCTGAAAATTATTGTGACCATAAACCCAATTAAGGTTAAGTAAACATCTAGGAAAAAGCATAAAATAAAGATATCAAAAACAAAATGTTCCAGATACTTCTTAAATGATATCAAAATTTATACATTATCCTTAAATATCCACGCTACTTACAGAACATTCTCCAAATTACTTACATGCCATCCAGTAGTTTTAAGTTTTTAACCCATCAAGTTTTCAATGCATGACAGAGTCAAAAGAACATCTTCATACTAGTTCAAGGGAAAGTACTGCTCAATACCTTCTTATAAAAAATTCGCCATGATGATCTTCAAGAATCCCATAAACCATCCATGAGGCAAGTTGGTTATACAAGACCTGATGCCCATGCCAAAGAAGCCTATTCATTTGGACAGGACAATCAGCAAATAATTAAGTAAGCAATAACATTTTCATGAAAAGATACGATGAAAACAAATAAAATTAACAAATGCAAATTGGTAACAAACCTTTGAATACAAGTCTGCAATTCAGGGGCTCCACAATGACATCGCTTGTGCAAAAGATTAAGAAGTTGTCCTCCACGAATATCATCACGCTCAATCTCTAGAACAAGTTCGTACAAAGGAGGAAGGAGGGCAAAAAACTGGCCACAAAAATACTCATTAGTAATGAAATATTCAACATTTGATAATAGGCTAAAGAAAAAAAAACGGAGAGACAATACAACTAAATCCAACCTTATTCAGGCCATGGGTGATGGTGGCCAAGATAGGCACAGTTTCCGATAGCAATTTCTGCTCAATATGAAGAACAGCAGACCTGTAAACTGAGAGTATCTCAACAATGCCATAAGAAATTGCCCTTCTATAAACACTTGGCTTCACCGTTTTATTGTTAGGCAATTCTGCAGCTCTGGCCAAAGGAGACACAATTGCTGACTTGATCCAACTCAAATTTCGAAACTTCGTTGCAAAGCGATCGAGCTCTCGGTAGTAAAACCCTAAAGAGATAATCCTCTGGATGATATCCCTGCAACACCGTCATCAAAATTATTTATTCTACTCAGAATGCGAACCCTAAAGAAAAAGAGAAGTGAATCGGGCAAAATAGATATAACCTATTGCTGGGGTCGATGAAGGAGATGTCAGGCGCGAGGTTGAAGCAGCGTTCATCGGAGATGTGAGCGTCGGGAGATAAAGGAACGGCGATGGAATTTTGGTGCTCTCTTTCATCGATAATGAGATCTCCGGTGCATCCTAACAGAGCTAGTGTGAGCTCGTGTAACATTTTCTTCACTTTACTGCTAATTTCACTGAAATCACATAATATTTGAATTTTGCCGGCTAGCTGGGTTTTCGCGGTAGGCACCCACCAAACACATTGCAATTTTTTTTTTTTTTTTAGAGATAATTTCTTTTATTAACTTGTAATTAGATACCAAAAAATAGACTCTGTATTAATATTACAAATAAAATTTACCCTTAAAAGGATGTAGTCAATTTATGTGCAAGAAGGTTACTAGTTCTTGAAATATAATCACATAAGAAAACAACTTTCGAATATCTGTAACAATATCTATCACCTGGTGATGTATCGATGCAAGACATTGCAAATTTAAAAGCAAAAATCCATATATATTTTAATTTTCCATTTTCTATTTGATTATATTCAAATTACAAAATTCAAATCAGACAAAATGAAATCAACAGTTATTGTTGGTGCTTTACAACTTATTATGTACCACTAACAATTAACTATCTAAACAAAATTTGTAATCAAACTTTTTATCGCCCTCAAATTTTTTTATTAACTCATTGCTATTCAATTAAGAAAAATGGCTGTAGATTTCATATTTTAGATGTCAAAGTATATAAAATACTTAAGTAAATATCGAAGTTTATAAAATATTAATTAAATTCCATAATTTAGTTAAATTAAGTTTTTTTTTATATATATAATAATAATAGTGTACTCATATACTATTATTTAAATCACGGAAAAGTACATTCAAAATCACATACAGAGGGCTAACTAGCTGCTCCAAAGAATCAGACTTTGAGTCAATTGCTCGTGACAACATACATTTTAGTTTTGTCCGTCCTCTTGCTCAAAGTGTATGGTTATTATCTTATTACAAAATAAATAGAGAGAGATGATAGTATTTTGTAAAAACGTTTTTCTGAAAAGAGTTTAATGATTTTTAAAAACAAAAAATATAAAATAGTACCCGTCAACCCTTAGCATTTAAAATATAAAATTGAAAAAATAAAAATGTTCTATAATAAAAAATTTTACTCAGTTGAATTCCTTTCCATGTCCACAAAAATTATACAGAATCTGTGGAAATGAATACTACTACAATTTATCAACAAAAGCCGTTTTCTAGCTTCCTCAACATATGCACTATTGGGGAAAAAAAAAGCTTCCTCAACATATTGAAATAAATAACAAAATTTTGAGATTTGCAGGAAAAAATCTCTCTTACAGTAGAATTTTACAATTCATTCATCTTGTTACGACTTGGATACCACTGGCTTTAATTTGTTCCAATTCTTTTTTATTTTAGGCTTCTTCGTCTGTGTCTGTCCACTTTTCTTTTTATGGTCCTCTCTTTCATAAGGGTCCACATCTTCATATTTGATTGGTTTAATAATCACCCCTTGTCTTTTCAGTACCTGCGCCGAGCACATTCCAGTCATGTTAAGGCAACAAATAAAGCACAATACATGTCCAGGAAATAAGAGCAATTAATTATGTAGCAAGTCACTTACTTCAGGTCGATTAAGAGCTCCAACTGTTGTTGCAGGATTGAATTCAGGCCCGATGGGCATCCGTATGCTCTGTTCATACAATTCTTTTGATGTGAAAGGGTATGGCAATGTTTTTGTATGCAATTTTTCAGCCTGAAACATCAAAATTCGTCAACACTTAGAACCAAAACTCTTTCCACAGACAGAAAATAACAGCAATTGCAACCTCGCTATACATAACTGAACATTTGAGCAAATATTAAGTGCCAACCAGGAGGAGGAGAAACAAACATTTCTTATTCAACGTCACCCCACAGTGATTCGTTTCCAAAATCATGGCATTTCAAATCAATATCTCTTCATAATTCTTTTTATTTCCATGACTGATTTCAGTATTTATTTATTTTCATTGAGATGTCGCAATCTTAAAATTCAATAAAAAGTGCACATAACGTAAAGCTTTCAGTAACACAAAGATGATTGTACCTTTTTATCCAACTTCTCTGAGATAATCACATTTTTAAGATGAGCATCCTTCCGTCTCTTAAGAGCATCTTCCCTTTTCTTCTTTGCCATTTCATGCTCCTCCACCATCCAGGAAGGCAAGCCTTTTTTTTCCTGTACACTAGCCCACTGACCCCAGCCTGGAAGTGAGAGGGGTTTCTCAGGTTCAGGGTTTTCCGAATTCAAAAGCTCCTCTTTATCCTTACTAAATTCTTCTTCCACATCGTCTCCAGCAAAGGCTTCACGAATAAGCTCTGCTTGAGAAGGAAGTTGATAAGAACTTTTAGGGCCTGAAGATAAAATCCCATCCACCATCTGTCCTTCACTATCTGTATCACTTTCCTCACCAAATGCCTTCCAGTCACAAGAAAAGAGAACAAGAATATAAGCAGCAGCCCATTAACCACGACAATAAGTAAACAAAAAGCTTCCTAAGGAGGCCATACCTTTTCATCTTGAATTTGCTTGACGGGTTCAACAACATTTGAAGACCTTTTGATATTGGTGTCCACTTTACTTTGGCTAGTCATCTGCAAATTACTAAGTCAAATATGTACACAACTATTTCTACATTTGTGGGAATAAAATATAAACATATATTAGCGCCGAACCTTTTTCCACGTGTCTGATACAAATATAGAAACCTCATATGTTGTCTTGGGACCTGCTTCTTCAACAAAATCATCAGAACTCTGTGAACCAGAAAACATGAAATATTCAGTGCATAAGCTAATAAGGACTCAAAAGACAGCAGGTCAGAAAGAAGCCATAAACCTATTACCTTAAACACAGAACCTTCATTATCACCTTTAATATTAACAGAATTAAAATTGACATCCTTCTGCACCTCATTCCTTCCAGCCAAGTCCATATCATTATGAACTTTATCCCTGAGTTCATCTTCACTATCACTAGTACCATAACTATTGTCTACTTTGACCTCATTATTTGTTTCTGCAACCTGCGGTTTAGATGCACCAAACACTCTTCTGCCACTCACAGTGCCAGCTTTAACATTTTCAGCCCCAGTTGTACCTTCCAGTTGCTGCAACGATGATTCATACTCTTGAAGAGCAAGCTTAGTTTCTTCAGCAGCTGCTTCCTTCTTTTTCTTCAATCCCCTCATCTAAAAACCAGAAGAGAAAATATCAGCAAATCGTATGTCCAAGATCCAAATATATTATTTTATATTTCGTAAAAGTATAACTACCCAGCAAAATGAAGCCGAAAAAGAAGAAAACAGAGTAAGAAAAGGAATGGCAGAAGGCACAGAAAACAAAATTTACAAGAAACAAACTCAGCATGCGTTACCATGAAAGGTAAAGAAAGCACTCCAGAGTTTGGGACTTCATCATCCTCTTCCAATACTTTAAGTGTCTTCTCTTTCGCTTTAGTTAACACCTTAGATGGCTCGTCATGCTCTGAGCCAGCAGAATCTTCATCTTCTTCCTCATCACTGCTGTCATCACTGCTACTGTCCTTCATAGATTTCATTTTTCTAGTCAAAAGAGCGTGCTGGTGGAGCTGTTCAGCCACAGCAGCTTTAGTACCTTCATCTTGGACATCTAAACCACGTTCCTTAATACGCCTTGCCCACTTTGATCGATTTTTGTGTTTCAAAGTCATGCGTTCCTAAATCAAATGAAATGGATTAAGAACAAATTTTCCGGTCATCAATTATCATCTTCCTGTTAAAAGGCAAGGGATAAAATATATAATGGAATACGGCATGTTCAAAAAACATATGTAAATTATTGATCACCTCTGCCCGTTTGAACTCTTGCTTTATGGCTAGTTCCTTAGCTGCTTCCGGATCCATATGCAATTCATCAGATGACATTTTCAACCTATCTTTTTTCAACATTCGGCGATAAGCTTTGGATTTTATTTTTTTGACACGTTTCATCTTCATTTCATGACGGAAAAGGAGGCTGCGCATTTTAGAAATATGATTCCATTTATCTTTGATATCGTCAGCAGATATCTGCCAAGATCATTAAAACAAGAAAATTCAAACTTTTTTTAATAGAAAAAACGTTATATAGCTATGAGAAGATCTGATGCCACAAATGATTAAGGCAAGTGGCACAAACAAGGCAAGAACAAAACCACACACCAAATTCACGAAACTGAAAATCTGACTTGAAATTGATTGAAACTCAGAAGAATAATGAATGACCAACTATTGTTACTAAGAATGTTAAAAATTTAACTTGATGGAATCCCCGACATCAACTAACACTTGTGTGCTCATGTAATGATGATTGTGCTTTAATATGCAGCAAATTCTTTTTTTTTTTTTTTTCGGATGCTTAGATCTCTTCCTGGAAGAGATACTTAGTACTTCAAAAAGAATCTGATATAACAAATCAATTTGTCAGTAAGCCACACTGTACACTTAGGTCTAGAAAAACAAACACATGGTGCAATTAATTTCGTATTTTGTCCAGATCTGTAATATCTTAATAGCATTATATTCAGTATGTTTGATAAGGCCTGCAACCTCCATACCTTATTTAACTCAAGAAGTCTGGCACCATCTTCCTTGTGAGCTTCCATAACCTTGTCATCATGAACTAGTGATGCCATCTTTTTCTCGAACTCTGTTCTAGGTTCAAATTCGGAAGCTATGGCTCCCACAGTTGAAAAACCCAAATCTATATCTCTGTCAAAGATAATAGTAGGAGCCTCTCTGTTCCTTTTAACCAAGGGCTCCCACTTTGTAACATCTTTCTTCGATAGTTCATAAGCTGCCTTCCTTTCCACCTTGTCTTGAATTGCCTTCGGAAGAGGAGGATTGAGAGGAGCAGTCTTTCTCTCCATCTGATGGGTTCTAATACGGAGTTTGTGGTAGTCAGACTTCCCCTGAAGACTTCCCAGAAGATCATCCATTGTAACAAGGCCAGTGCCATCTAGAATATCCCGAGTAGGATTATATTCAGACTCGGGGTATGCCTCAGATATGACAATATTCTTCTTGTTCTTCTTTTTGCCTAAAAATTTTATATATTAAAAGTGAGAGGTGCAAGTAAAACTACAAATGTAATAATCCATATGCACGAATTTACATGACCAAATTCTAACAAGTTCTACATTTTTTGAATAATCAACCATGATATTATTCAAACATAGAAGGAATTAAAATCTCATGTAGCACATATTCTTAGAAAGGGTAGAAAACTAGAAATTTAGCAGAGAAGAATCACAGAGCAGCCGTGAATAAAGCCATCATACAAATAACTAAAATAAAAGGCAACAACAATATAATACCTTCAAAAACTTCAGTTGGCATTCCAGTGATTCCTTGCAACATCCTCACATGCCTTTCATCATCTTCCTCTTCAAGATCATCATTGTGCTGATCTGACTTATTCCTTCTAACATTTGAATGGTCAAACTTGTTATCATCATCATCATCATCTGATAGCACATTCTCATCCTGCAGTATGAAATGTTAGATAAAACTAGAGAACAATACTGTAGATGCTAGAACATATCATACAAGAAAAGTTACAAAGCCTCCATCATACAATTATGATATTTTAAAACTTAAAAAGGTTTTTCTGACGTCTAACTCAAATAGATTGGTTGAGATAAAGTAAAACCCAGTGTCCATGCACAAGCTCTTTCACCTTGCATAGACTCGACCAAATTTCCATTAATCCCATTACTCTATCAAAGCAGCATCTTAGAATTTTCGGAAAAAAAAATTTCCAATTCTGACCTAGCTATGAAAGAGCAATGAAACTAAATATTAAATAATAACAGCACAAAATGAGCTCCAAAAACAATCTACATATTAAGGAATACAGAAAGAAACCTTGAATTTCTCGGGCAATTCATACTCGTAGTTCTCGACAGGATCATATCGGCGGTTCTTCTTAGACTCTTCTTCAGCCACCTCTTCCTCGTACTCATAGAAGTCGTTTCCCTCATCAGAGAGTATATCTTCGTCTTCTTCGCTGCCGAATTCATTGTTATGATTGAAACGGTCAAGCTCCTTTCGAAACGCGTTAGGCAAACGAGGACCGGACTTCCTCTTCTTTCCTTTATCGTCTTTATTCTTGTTACTGGATGACTTGCCTTTGAAGTTCTTCTTTCTTCTAGCTATCATCTGCTTCGTCTCGTCTCTTGCTTTTCTCTTCTTGTCCGCCATGGCTGACGGCTATGAATTCGGAGAGTGTTTGCTTTGTTTTTTGAGCGGCGAGATGTCAGCTTTGATCCACAACCGAATGTCTTATTAGACGGTTACACTCAGACCCGACTATATATGGACCAGATATTTTCCGGCCCAAGTTCACTCTTGCATTCGGCCCAATTTCAAACAGTCCCATAATTACATGAGGGAGTGAGGGAATTGGTTCCACAAATAAAAATAAATTAAAAAAGAGACTCGTTGCTTAAAACAATGTAAAAATTAGTAACTTATAGCAAAAAAGGACAATTGATCAATTTATTATATAAAACTAACTACACACTCAAAAAGTAATCACACTCTCATTTTGAGAGAGTGTATTACACTCTTCATTCTATAAATATTTTAAAAATTAATATTTATTAACACCAAACTTTA